>JAQIXW010000562.1:0-28154 GCA_034700685.1 Willowsia buskii
AGTGGAGTGGAGGGGTTACACTCGAAAATGTACGGAGGGGTGAGTGGAGTGGAGTGGAAAATAAATGGGCAAGTCTGGGGAGGAGGCCTTACCCACACTGTTGATGCATTTCCTTTTAACAAAAGCTTAATGTGACTTGTGTAGTTGTAAAACGTGCACATATTTTTGGGCAACATTGTCATAACATGATTCCTCCCATAATGAAAAACGGAGTAAGGTGCTTTAGTTGAATTGTTTTCACGATGAAAAACAAACAAGAGCGGCAGTTTTTTTGCACGCCTCTTTGAGAATCTCTAAATAGTTAAAGTAGGTGAATCTGCAAGCGAGCACACAGCTACAAAAGAAACAAAAGGGTGTATACCGGAAAGTGGGCGCAAGTACATACACCAGCAATAAGCTTATATGTATGCTTTCCTGACTAGCTGACGATAGGCAGCGTAATGAAGTGGCTGTCCATAATCTGACAATGGAAAGAGGCAACAAAAAAGAAAGATGGTTACACAAGAAAAGTATGTTTATTAACACTACCATCTAAAAAATTTGTAGCGTGCAGAAATTGAAATCTATTGATGATGAGGATGATAAAACGCTTGAGCTATAAGGTTTTTCTTTCATTTTCTAAAATATAGTTACCTATGTCGTTTAGAAAAGCCGCGAAAAACAAGAGTGAACCACTTTTCACACACGTTGAAACACTACTATCAATTTTTACGGTACATGGTAATAGGACACTCTTGGACACAAGGCTTTCTTTTCCTTTCCTTCAGGTATAATGCGAATACGGAAGCCAAAAGCTTTAATCCTAACCAGTATTATGGATATGTTCCAGTTCCGATATTTTTAACCAAATCGTATCGACCACAGAAATGCTTTCAAAAAAGTTGCTTAACTTGCATTTTATTTCATTTGTTTGACACTTTTTGTCTTTGCTCAACAATAAAAGCGGAGTGACCATTTTAACGGAATTTATTTACAAATGTGCTGACAATTTTATTTTTCTCCTTGTCTTTTGGATAAAAAAAAGTTTACCTTTTTACTTTCTTTCTTGTCTATGCCTCCAATTTTTCTTTGTCTTTGATACTTTCTATGATTGTAGTTTTTATAACATTTTTACAAACATGAAGTTGTGATCATAGAAAAGTCGTATTTTTGCTCCTATCTGTCTCGTTCTCTGTTTTTGTGTGATGCTTATGCTACTCCTATACTGGAGAAACTTGAAAAGGAAGACTTTGGATATGAGAATAAACTTGACTGATAGAGGATAGAAGTCGACGTAGAGAAGAATCGTTCGACAAAAAAGTTTGTTTTTGTGTTCCTATCTATTTGTTTAACAGAATGAAGGCTCCACTCTCTCCAAAAAAGAATATAGTTTTCGTTGCTCGTTTCAATTCTCATATTTATTTATAGCTGATACTTATATAGCTTTAGAGTATATATACTTATTTGTCTGCAAATACAATTTGCGATTTCTATGCTTGTACTTCTATACGTATACATTCGACTGGAGACTTTTTTCTGCTAATAATAACAAAGGAGACCTTCTTTTCTTTCACATTTTTTTTGCCAATAAGTAGAAACCTTTCGAGTACCAGCAGTGTGCTATAATGAAACATTTCTTCTACTTTAAAACAAGTTCAAAAGTTGAAAGTTTACTGGTAAACGAAAGAAGTAGCAAAAAATCAGATACTTCTTTTTTTTCTACAAAAGTTCCTATTCCTTCATTTTGTTCCTGCTGCTGTGGGTAAAGGAAACACCATGTTGCCATCCTCATCTTGTAAGTCATCGCCGTCCATCGGAGTTCTCTTCCCTCATCGTTGTCCTCACTTTTCTACTCATCCTTATCTCTACCACCTTTTCCACTAATACCACCAGTATTACGTGTTATCCGTTCCCTCTCGATTCTCCATCTTAAAAAGGGAAAAACTCCAGGATATTCGCTCGTTTGTGTGCTTTGGCTGGTATGAGTGTGCTTATGCGATGCTCCTGTTCTGCCAAGTTTTGTGCAAATATTTACGATAATTGGTTCACTGGTCCTTGGAGAGAGAGAAGTCGGTTTGTGATGGTAGTTAACCATTAAAACCCCTTTTCATACACATATACATGCCACTTTTATGCTGTTAGGTATGACAAATATTATTGCCCAGTAAAATGTACGCCGCAATGGCAAGTACAACGATATTATTTCAGCTGCTTCCAACATCTCGCTTGGTTCTTTCACTTGAATACTTCGTGTATGTTTTGCCTGCATTCATCTCCTCTCCAAAAGGTTGTTTGCGAGTGCAGACTATCTTCTTTTTATTATTGCAAACCTTTCCAACGAACCAATAATATTCAGGCATATTATATAAATTTCGCCTATCTTAAAATTTACACTTGGATGCATCATCATCATCTCGTTCACCATACACACATTCTTGAATATTAATTTTTTTCTTGTAGAGACACATGCAGAACCACTACGGTTTCACCCTGAGAATGAATAACAACAATGATAATTATTATTATTGCGATTATTTAACTTGAAGCGTTCATTTTTATATTCTCATATAAGTTTTTGAGTTCATTGTCTCCTCTCCAACAACCTAAAGTCTTATACAAGTTTCATTCTCCTTCCTCATAATACTCCTTATCTTGGATTTGGTATAAGTGTTAAATATAAACCGAAAACATGGGATAAAAAATGAAAAGTAACTTTGGGACGGGAAATGCAGTAGTCCGCAACTGTTACGTCATCAACATCTTCACCGCACAGTTCAAGCATATACTGTATGTTTTAATGCTAACTTGTGAAAACTACATATAGAAAGTGATACGCTCTCTAAGAGTATTAAGTAGCAGTAGTAGTATTAAGAAGAGATATTATTATTCTAAAAAAGAAAGTGGATGGTTTCGCTTTCACTATATCTTCAAGTGAGCAAAAAGACGTGAGTCCAGTTTTTTTTAGCAAAACTATATTCACGTATTTGCTTATTGGGTTTAGCTACAGACGAAAATTCACTCTTTATTTCAAACGCAAGCTTGTATAAATCTTGTTATTTCACTGTGTGTTTGGTCAGAGTATCAGGAGAGCGGAAGATAGGTACATGTTGATTAACATATAAAAAGTATTATTATCGTTGTTTACACTTTCTATATATTCACGTAAATTGTACCTCTCCACTAACAAGCTTTGTTTAGCTCAATCGGCCACCGGATACAACGATATCCTGCATGCATTCAATTTACACATTCTATCCTCCTGTTCCACTTGCATATTAACTTGCAAGAAATTTCTTCGGCATAGAGAATGACAATTTTTTTGCTAATGCAAAAAGTAGTTTGCACTTCCATTCGTCTCGAATTACTGTTTCTATCTAGTATCTTTTCTCCTTTTCAGATCTCAAGGAACTCTTAACTAAAATGCATGATGCATGAAGTTATATGATGATGATGATAATTATATCCATGCCGTGCAATACTGGTTTAAAGAAATGGTAATCATGCTGTGGCTGTTGGTTTTTCTACTGTATACAGAAGTCATAAAATTATTCACGTCCGCAGCACTCCACCAAAAAAGCTACCCACAGAAAACTATTTTTCTGCACATGCTTACCATCTTAATTTCTTCATTTCTGGCAGTATAAACACAAGTATTTTTAAATTCCTTATGATGCATTCAACACAATATACCACAAAATGGAAAACTAAGAGAAGTAAGTTTTTATGCTGGTTAAAACACCAAAATATCAACCTGGATCTGTTGGCTTTTTCTATACGGCTGAGTTAATCGGAGGAAAAGCTCGAAACCACAAAAGTTGTCAGTAAAATTCAAAAGAGATGAAGGAGAAGAATAAGTATTAGTAACTTTTGCCTGCATTTCGTACTTATTTCATTGTTAAAAAGTTGTTGCAAATGTCCATTCGCCTCGCTGCTTGACTCCACTATTGTTTGAAAGCCCTTTCACCATCATTGCATCAGCGTTCCGTATCCCATACCACATCACCACCACCATTGTCATGTCTTCCTTTCTTCCAGTCAATAAAGTCGGTTACCTAAAACCTAAGCCTATTTGGCATGACACAATAGGAGAATAAGTTTTTTGCAAACATTTAGTATGCCTTAATTTAAGCTCATGGGCTTACGTATAAGTATAATAAACCGCCATCAACACAAAACAAAATAAGTAGTTACAGTAATCTGAATTTAAAATCTCAGCGAGCATACATCATAATCATTATGTTTGCTCAGGAAAACTTTGCGGTTTTGCTCGTATACGAACTTGCAGTGTATGAAGCTATGGAGTGAATGCACAGCTAAAGGAGGTATGGATGTGCCTCAGAATATACTCGCCTGTCATCATAATAATAATGTTCATCTTCTTTTAGTCTCTGCTGGTCATTGCTACCGCTTCAGTAAGTATATGATTCACTTCAAAATGTTATTATTATTACATACAAACTAACAGTCTCCTCAGCAGATTACATCATCTTAACAAAGTTTTGAAAGCGTTGGTATTATCCCTTGTATGGTTGTATGTTGTATTTATGCATACCTGTTTAGTTTTAAATCCCAATGCAACTCAAGCAGTTGTTCGAACAGCTCGAAAGAATTTTCCACCTGTATGTGGTACGCAATTTTGGAGTAAAGGGACAGGAAGTTGCAACCTTGTGGTGAAAATCTTGTTATAAATAATAATGGTAAAATATGTATATGGCGAAAAGGATGATGATTCTATTCCGAAGCTTTTTGACCAAATACATTGGTTGTTATATCAGTTATATGCTATCGTTCTCTGGTGACCGTAAGTTACATGGTAAGTACGATGAAATTAAGTTTTGGATAAAAATCGATAATTTCACCATCGCCTAATTGTACTTATAGTATTTAACATGCATACATATACAATTATAGCCTTTGTCATTGTACCTTGATCCTTGATGTATGCAAACAACTTAATAATAGCATGGAAAATGGTCTATTTTAGGACACTCAAAACAGCCAGCATAAACACAGACACCCACATGCACTCTGGAAGTCGTTATAAAAATCCTTTGTCTCTGGTACCGAACAGTTATTATAATACTCTTTGGATAATAACTCCAAAGGTAAACCAAGTTCTTTTATTTCAGCAAAAAGTGAAGGCAAAGTCATTATTGTTCCATTTTCCTCAGCACTTTTTACTGTGCAGTAAAGAAACATTAAACTGCTTGCTAGATATGTAACTGACTGTACCGGAGAGTATCCGTAATATTTTCATTGTTATTCATTTCCAAGTCTACATTAATACTTTGAAGCTAGTTTTAGAAAGCCAGCAACATCAAATGAACTCCATTCTATGTTCACCGCCTTCGTAAGTTTTCTTTTTCCAGGAATACCCATCAACATAGAATCCTTAGAGAATCTGGTGAGCTACAACTTTTTAAAATACCTAGAGGAAAAGATAACAGTCACATCAAGAGCAGGGATTCTCCCTGCTTTTCTTTCTCTCTCTCTCTCTCGGCTCATCACAAAAACAGCGGCATGGACATAACAAGCATTGCTGAGGAATATGGAGATGTTTATACGTTCCTACACGATTGCAAAGCTGAAGAAATAAGAACAAGTAGCAAAGCTGGGGCTTACGTGTTTGTCATTAAATAAATACCCAGGCTCTTTCTTCTGGCCTACTCCTGGTTAAAATAATACCTTTGAAATGTGAATCCTTTTCTTACTACGTACCATATTACTTGACTGTTTTGAAAATGAGCTTCTGCAACGAGAAGCCTCATCATGAGTTGTATAATATGCGTGTGTGGTTTAGTATACTGATACTTCTGTTAATGGTAATCATGGGCTTGTGTTTTGTTCTTGTTTTTTGTGTGTACATGCCTCCGCCTAAGATACCCAAGATGATGATTACGAAAACGTGATATTTCACCTTACTTTACAATGATGAGTTAAAAGGCAGTTCGCCAATTTTCTCTATTGAGCCACCGCAGACGCACAACATTAGACATTTTGTGCTGTTGTTGTTTCTTGTCGTTTCAATAACATACAGCTATTTTGCCATAAACATTGCTAATAAAAATATCTTCTATCTCTGAAGCCCAAATAAAAAAAGGCAATTTTCTTTGATATTCGTAAAATAAGCAGCACACGTAGTGCTGATTTCAAAGAAAAAAAGTTTTTCCTCTGTTGTTATCTATATTTTTTTTGTTAAACGTAAATCAGCAGAGATGTTGTATAGTTCAAGCAAAATGCCCATTTAATATCAAACATCATCGACCTTTTTTCCTCTTTCACGTTTTTGCCATTTACTGTCTCCACCTACCTATATCAGCGTAAACGCAGCATTTTTTGTTGTATTAACTAAATTGGACAAAGTTTTTTTTGTATTGCAATACGTATTTTTCATCATGTTTAGTTGGTAGTCGCAAAGTCGCAACTTTAATCAGTAGAATGATGATAATGATGCTACTCTTGAAAATACACTTTATTTCCGTTCTCCTATTATTCCTGAATGTGTCTTTAGAAGCTCATTTTTTGCATCTCAATCTAAGCAAATGGAAGGGCAGGGTTGATGGCTCAATGATGATGATGGAAAAATATTTCAACCCTGGAATTATGTCTTTTGAGCCCACCCACCATTACACTAGCAATTCTTCTTTCTACGTATTATGTAGTCCGTAGAGAAGTATAAACTATGTACATGTAATATTCTTTGGTTGAGTGAAATGAGTTAACTAAATAAGACTTCACATCTCGCAAGACAAAACGTCTTAATTTCCTTTGGATTAGATTAATGTTTGTTCTCCTGCCACTGCGTTAAGAAAAGGAAGTAGCGCAATAAAGTAAATCTGCAATAAATGGAGAAACACGAATGATGATGAAAATAATAGGTGTGCAGCAGAGAGTAAAATACTTGAACTAATGGATGCAAGTTCCTCTCTCTCTCTCTACGTGCAGAATGGGTCAAAATGTTCGACTGGTGAGCTTCATGTGAACATACTGCAAACCGACATATATTTAATGAAGAAATTCATTTTGTTATGTATGTTATGTACCACATACAAATAAACTGACTATGAGTGCGGTCTACATAGAATGCGACCACTACCTACATCAAAATGATTCACCATGTTATTGTACATTGCGACATAAAAATCTCAGTGGAATTTTGAATGTATTATAAGTATAACCTGTATTTTACCTTCGTTGAATACGCAGAATACATTTAAGATCTTACATAGATCGATAAAAGTGCCCATGATATGAGTCAAGTTCTTAGAAACTTCTGTAAAGACGCTGTGGTGGTTTCAACACTGCACATGGCTTTCCCATATACGCTAAAATCTTTGCAATCTCGTCAATACGTGTATTTCCCATTGTGCTCCTAATCAAAAAATCTATGAAAACAGTTTAACGATCAAAAGGGGGAAAACATTTACCATATTATTTGCGAACGTCAAAATAGGTCGATGCCTGCAGGAAACATTCCCTGCTGGGGGCCATTCTCTAAGAGTGAATAAAGGGTGACTTTTGACATTCAAAGCGTATTCTCATTCTCATATTCACAGCTTGAACTGACAAAAAAAAATTTGTTCCTCACAGAACAATCAGTCAGATAAGATAATAAGATTAAGTAAACACACACATTGTGACTAGAGAAAATATGAATAGAGTCAAGTCTAGGAGGAAGGGTTAGATAGACATGGCACCCCGCCCTATCATGAATCTTTGAGAATTCATAATGCTTTCCACGTCATAACTAATCTCGCTACATCACACCAGCAGCACAAAAGTATCAAGAGAGCCGGTTGTTGTAATAGTCGATTGAAGTTGCATGAAAAAGCTGTATGTACATAGGTAATATGTATGTATAAAACAGATACGTTTTCACATCACAATTTTACTGCACTCTGTTCATAGAGGAAATGTCTCATTTTACGCGAACTCAGTTGAGCATTCACTATGTACTTAGCAAGGGGGATGCACAGTTAATCTAATTATTCCACTGAAAAAGAATGTTAAATTAATAGTAATCATACTCATAATCATAATAACTGACATTTCCGTCTTGTGTACTTTTCTAGCAAACATAAACGAGAATCATAAAACTGGAACATTTACAAATGCAGCCCTTTATCTCTCTTATTTCTTTCCACTCATCATTTCAAAGCTGGGAAGGTAGGTAGACTGTTAAAATATTCATACAATGAATTTTTATTCGCTCGTGTGCACTTTTCACGTTAACGTGGTATTCCCCTTTATCTTCTTTTATTTAACTTTTCTGCTATGATGTCTCTTTGACATGCTCACTTTGTTTTTATGCTTGTCATCGTCATCTCCTCTTCATGTTTTTATTCAATTTAGCTGGAAAATGTAAATTGAAAAATTTAAGCGAACAGTTCACAGGCTTTGGCTTTTGTACGCATTGAAGTTTGAAGTTCATATAGTTATTCAACACACTGAAAAAGCGAAGCCGCGGAATGCAAAATTATGATAATATGAATTTCATACGCACAAGTCAACGACATTGTTGATGTTATCATTAAGCAGAGGGTTTCTCCATTGGTGTTATATGTTTGCATGTGTTTCCAGACGATCGGATCCAGATAGGTAAAGATATGAGCGACAAATTTTATGATAATAACTGTTTTAAGAGACCATGATGCCGATGAATTCCTGGTAAAAATTGCTATACAAAACGACACATCATCTACAAAAACATAATTTTTTAGAAGAAAGTAATTTTCATATAAAATTTAACTCATATCTCTAAATCTTCTTCAACATGCTATGCAGCCAGTTTTTAGAATATATACGCATCATGGTTATGTGATTACGGCAAAGGAGACAGCGTACAATGTCGATGAAAAATATTTTTTCCTCAAAAAACAAGCGAAATTGTTTCCATATTCCTTCCGATGCGACGTTCCATCACCATCCGTATATAATATTTTCTAGCTCTTCTTCATTCAAGTTGGCTGACATTCTATAGTGATATGGTGATGTTGTTAACTTCATGGCTTTTCCTTTTTTAAACATTCTAAAATGGATTTTCTCAAGCAGAAAAGAAAGCTAAAAGCCGAGAAGAAGAAAACGGAGAGGAAACGTACGAAGCGGTGGCGGAGAGAGAAATGAATGAATGTGAATGAGAAAGGCATGCAGATGATGTGCGAGCATAACACACATTATGTACATACATACGTGAATACATAACAATGGTCCCTTTGCACTTTATAAAAGTATCTTATAAAAAAAGGAGAAAGAAGGTTAGAGGAAACGGCAAGCCATATTATAGCCAAGAAATAAAAGAGCAAAAATACTTTTTTCCCTCATAGTCATACCACTACTCCAGCATTAGCGACTTCTTCTACTACATCGCTACACACACGCCATTATGCTTTTATATCATACACTTTTTGGTATTAAAGCAAAAGACTCCTCACACCCATTTATCACGCTCCACGTAATGAATGACACTAAAGAATCAACATTAACTTTGACAAGGCTTTTCTCCTATCCTTCAACCGAAGGAGCAAAAAGCAAGTCGTCCACCAAAAAAAGCCTGTGAAAGAGAGGGAAGGAGGTAGAGAGAGCCAGAGTCTTTTGCTTTCTTTCTGTAATGCCGGTTGCTTTCTCGTCGGCAGTCTTTTTTCCTTCCTTTTCTCTTCTACTTCTGCCTGCTTTTCGAGAAAGGAGAAAGGGAAGCCAAGCGAGAAGCAGGCTCCTTTCCTTCTAGGTCCGTCTGTCCATCATTCACTCTCAATGCATCACATCAGGCAGGACTCACACAGGATGACGACAAGGAAGGAACTCAGTAAAAGTGCGAAATACATATATATTGTGTTAGGCATTGAGAGCAGGAGCAGAAGCAAAAAAAAATATCTTCTTTGTTGTGTGTATCATTACATGCTAGCATCCTTCCTCTCTTTCTCACTGTCTTTCAGTCAGCCTTACTGATCGGCTGATATAATATGCCAAGTTCTTTGCTGCCTGATAAAATTTCATTCAGCGTCCTTTGTTCCAGATATAATTTCCACTTAAACATGGTTTTGCTCTGCTCTCTACTACCACTCCGTCTTTCTCATCGGCCTTTTGCCTTGTAATAAATGCATAATATTCATTATTCATTATATCATATCAGGTCTTTTGGTACACGTATACCCTCTTGCATGTTTGATACATGGACAAAGAAAGCAGAATCAAGGGTGTACGTGTTCCTGTCCTTAGCGTTCCTAACGTACGTGCTCAAAGTCCGCAGCGTCGTTTGGTGCAAAATTTACAAACTCCAGTCTTTTGTATAAAAACGAAGCGAAATTTATGCATTTAAGATGAAAGCAAGCAAACACTTATCCTTCATTTCATCAAATTCATCAACGTTTTTGACAAATGACTCTTCGATATACCCTGATCTCGCGTGAAGCGAAAGAGCTTTTCAATATCCATTATTTTCTAAATCCCTTTTCAATGCATGTTCAAAGCGGTTTTTCGTGTTTATGGCTGAATACGAGTGCATGTAGGGTCTTTTGACGAAGGCACAAACAACGAGCGAATAATAAATGACGACATGCCACCATACCACAGCATAAAGCTACTGTTGTTGATGCTGTGAGTTGTGACGATGATGAGATAGATAAAGTTACATATCTCAATACTTTCTATATCATGATTATCATGATGATATTCCTATTACAACAAGGGAGAAATAAAATGTGATACTTATTGCGTATTTTCCTATACAAGAATATCATTATCTTGTGGTGATTCACAACAAGAAAAGTGGTTTCATATCTTTCATGTAAGACAAGATGAAGCAGTGGCATTTTGGTGCGCTATCTATGCTTGGCAAAAACAGTCTTCACCAAATCATTACTCCAATAGAAGAGATGACATTGGATATCCTTGTGTGCTTGAATTAAAAACAAGATAGGAATTGGAGAACGCTGAGAAAGAAGGTGTAGAAATCTAGAGAGCAAAAAAACAGTAGTAACATGTTCATATTCATAAACCAGTAGTGGAACGTGTTTCAAAAGGAAATCCATGAAGCTACATTAACCGCAAAAAAGAGGAAGTCACTTCTTTGGAATTATCATGATAAAATGTTTGCCGTTTTCAGTACGATATCATGTCATCTTAGAATCCTTGCACGCAAGATTTTCTGAGCGTTCCACGAGCTTCTTATTTTTCTTTCCTTACATTGTCCCTTGTATCTTCTCAAAATGATTATTACTATATGATAAAAATGACACGCATTTTCTTAGATTTTTTTGTAAGATGGCTTCTGATTTTCACTTGAAAGGATGGATGAGTGGAGTT
Organism: Willowsia buskii; assembly: GCA_034700685.1. Classification (NCBI taxonomy): domain Eukaryota; kingdom Metazoa; phylum Arthropoda; class Collembola; order Entomobryomorpha; family Entomobryidae; genus Willowsia; species Willowsia buskii. Next base: position 11,281 of record JAQIXW010000562.1, read on the forward strand.
TCTTGTTTCCTACATAAAACATCAGCTAGGATCAAGCTTTAGCCGTCAGTTAAATGGTGATGCAGTATTTTGTGATAGTAGCTTTCTATCTGTGAAGCACAAACATCGGAACTTGATTCATGTTCAAGTTCGATTTTCATACATATTTATGAGGGTTTGTATCTATGTATCTATCAAGTTGACTTTCGCGTGGCTTTGGTATCGGTTTGTATTTACATTTTTTCTTATCTGTATATGTTGTTGTGTACAACGACATATCATAGGAGTACTAAGGATTTGGGACTATGGGAGTTTTCATATATGACGATCATGAGAATTTTTTGGTTTACTCACTCCCATTAAATCGCTATTGCATGTTGGATCTGTAGCCACGTTAAAACTAGCTAAAAGAGCTAGAATGACACTGTCGGAAAAGAAAATCAGCAAAGGTCAGTTGTCAGTTAAAATCAAAGTGTACATTGAGAAAACCGCAAAAAAGTATGGATATATTATAGTCATTAAAAGTTCTTTTGCTGCTGTTTTTCCAAGCCAACTTTAACAGAAATCATTTACATAGACACAAACGATAAATGAAATAAAAAATATTCGAACTTTCCGAGTTTTCAGCACAATATGTAGTGAATAGGTGTTGTTTTTACTACTCATCCTGTCAACGCCATCACTATTGAAAATGAATGCATATTGGTGGGCTTTATATCCACGAGCACAAACACACGAATTTCCTAGACACTTTCTATCCCTTTGAAAAGTTTCACACGCAAAAAAACGCACGAATAACCTCTCTGTAAATTCCAGCCATCGACCTTTAGCAAAACCTTTTCTCCTCATCATTATCATCATGTGTACGTACGCTGTCCTTGTATAAAATGAATTCTGATGAGAAAATTCCTGTGATGTGGACTAATCACTTAAGTTCTGTGTTGTGGTGATGCATTGCAAATAAAGTACTATAAGAACATGAAAACAGCCAAGAGACAATGCACGTTATACCTCAACTTCAAGGGACAAAACTAATAATGTACATATAGTGCTTTATTATGTGTCTGCCGCTGCCAGCCACTCGCTTTCTCTCTCTTTCTCCTTTCCTCCCTTACACTGTGTTGTGTACTTAAAAACCAAAGTAAACTTTATGGACATGTTCTTGTTGTAGATGTTGTTTTATTCCCAAGTGAATTTTAATGGATTTCAACAAGCGCTTTATTCAAACACACCCACATATGGAGTTATAACTTATAAGTAGGCATATAAAATGAATATACAATGACATACAAAATATATTTAGTTTCTAGGCTCGCCTAAAATGAGAATTTATTTTGAATTGGTTTAGTTGTTAGTATTTGTTCCTTTTTGCACGAAGAATAAAAGGAGCACACACAGACACAAACAACTTACATTACTTATGCATAATGGTGGTGTTCCATATTGTCTGTCTTTCCATTTTTTGTTCAGATAAAAGGATAATATGGAGAAGATTCTTTCATCGACCGCTTTCTCTTTTGGCCAAAATTTGCACACGTTTCCTGTTCCTTCTGTTCTCCTTTCATCTACCATGTCTGCCTGCAGATACCTATTGACTTGGACACATTTCATTCACCATGTGTGCTTCGTCTACAATTTTGTTGGTCTGCCATTAGCATTGAAAGTCAATTCCTCGAAATGAATCTTCTTCCTCTGATCCTCTTTTGCTCGTTCAAACACGTACAATTTACTTCTTCTTGTGTTTAATATTGAAGATACGGGATTGATGCTGATGACGGTGGTAATGGTACGCATCAGTCAGAACGTGTTTAAACTTTGCCGTTGCTATTCATCATCGCACAAAACATCCATTTCATCCGCGCGTACACATCTACATCGTTCTAGCTCCTTTATTCGTATATGTTCTTATGCTCATTATCATTATCGTCTTTCTTCTATGTTTTTGGTGAGAAACTCCTTTAGTGTGGTAATACTATTTATAATGTAGCGATACAAGGAGCACGCATTGTAAAAGGAGAAAGGGAAGAATGAAGAAAACAGCTCTGCATGTTACATGTTTTCTCATGCGTTTTATTTGCCAACTCATCTTGCATACATACATTTCTTCTCTCTGCATTTAGTAGAATACTGAATACTTCACAACCTATCAAGAGGAACAGACGAAGCTACGATATGGGGAAGTATAGATGCTGTATTTACTTTGGATATAAAACGTATTTTAGTTACTGGGGAGGAGCTTTAATTTATTTCCACTCGCTTTTCCTTCAGCCAAAAAACAAGACACGTGGTATTAGTTCTCTAATAGAATGTAATGTAATGTGAAGTGGAGGAGTAGTAGAAGGATCGGTTGGTTAAAAGTTGAGTGGAGTTAGGGCAAAAATACACATGAGCGATTTGTATAATTTTAAATAACACATCTTACTGTTGGAGTGCCGCAAGTATACTACTAATATATGTAACATATATTATTCTTATGAGCTATCGAAATGTTGTACAATACAATATAAGAAAATAGATGAAAGTAAACTGGACAAGAGTGGAAGAACTGTATATTATCTTGTAAACTACTTTTACCAACTTTCCCTCCTTGAGCAAATAGAGAAAGAGGAATAAGGTCTCATAGACTTTCAACAAGATTTAGTCAAAGATAAATACAAAGTATACATAATGGTTGAGAGGAGAGAAGAAGAAATAGAAACACAGGACGATTTCGATCCGAACAAGAAGGGATAGAGGAAAAGGGAAGACTGAAGAGAGGTACATACATTATTAATTCCTTTTCTCTGTTTCCGCCTTTTCTTCTGTTTCCTTCTTCTTTGGGTTCACAAGAAAGAATAAAATTGTACGTGTAGTCATGTATTTAGTAAGGGAATAGTTATTTTGCATCAGATACATACAGTTTTAGACAGGGTCATATGGCGGACGATGTTACAACATGGTAGTTTTGTATTGTTCTTGTGTATCTTTCTAAGCGAATGGTAATGTGATGTGGTGAAAGAGCTCTTTCTACTTTTCTATCCTCTTCTTTCTTTCGTAATTTAATTTTGGTTCTTGCGTGAGTTATAGCTACATATATTGCATAGAAGAATGTATAATACACCGAATATTTTATAATATCAGAGCTGTTTTTTGTGCTCCTCTATCTTCACTCTTTATTTTCAGCCAACCTCTCTATAAATATACACCCTTTGTCGCCTTTTCTTGTTTCGACCATGAAAGAAAATAAGCTAAAGTTCTTTTGTGCATGTGTTTCTGTTTCTACAACAGAGATTAGCATTACACGGAGCATAACAAAATTTGTATACTATGCAGGTTATAAATTTTGTGGAACTCCGATAGATATAGATTATTAATACTGTTGACGTTGACTTTGTGTGTGGGTGGATGCGTATAAAAGGTCCACTGCTGCCACACTCTGTAAGAGAATAAGGCACTAAACAGACGAACTTTTGTTTTTGCTAACTGACGGGCCCCTGTCTTGTGTTGATGGTTCTTTTCTTTGTTGATGGGATGCGAGGAGAATGTAATATAGATCGAAGAATGACTATGTAGGTACATGCAGTGGATGTTACAAAAGGAATGACCTACATATCACATCATTCTGTTGTAACACTGTTCCATTCATTCACCACCATCATCACATCTCACATCAGAAGAAGACGACGCAAAAAGAGGAATAGAAAGAAGGCGAAGAATGATAGCAGCACCAGCTCTACAAAGAGACATAATATATCATGTGCATGTACGATCTCATATGGGAGAAAGTAGATACAGTTTCCATTTTGGTTCTCCTTTCTGCCTGCTTGGCTAGTAAGTATAAGCAAACATTCCAAAATGTTATTACTTTTTGTTTGACTGAGAAGAAGTGAAGTGAAAAGAAGAGAGGCGTACAAGTACAAACCATATTACTTATATGTGATATCAACTTATTCTGATGTGTCTATATCTATTCTATATGTAAATATACGTGTGCAAATAATAATATTATGGCGTATCTGTGTTTTATACACGCATGCAATACATGTCCCCAAATTCAGAGGAAAAATAAAGACAAGGAGGAAAGTCACAGAAAGAAATCTCCAATGAAAAGAGAGGAAAAAAGAAGAACAAATAAAATGGTAGGACGGACACGTTGGGGAATTCAATGTTATTTGCAAAGAATGAAGAAGACGAACGACTTGTGACCGGAAAATGGAATAAGAAAAGTTGTTCATTTCGTTAAGTTTTGTTTTGTTTGTCAAGTCGATATAGTATTTTAGCAACACACTGTGTTCTATTCTGAAAAAAGCTTGTTGCTTTTTTAATATTTAGAACAAATAAGTTATTTATTTGTTTATTTTCCAGTGAAACTAAAAAAGTAAGTATTTTATGCCATTAACTTTGACGCTCTCTTGAACGTTTTCAAAGAAAGGGAGTCTCACACCTTTGCCCACCCACTTGACTAGTCCTATAATTTATTTTTAAAATGTTTCTTTGTATCAAGAACAATGAGAAAATAGTTTCAGTTTGCTTGCACGTTTCAACTCCTCCAAAGTTTTTCGACAAAAATAATCAGTATGCTAAAATCCCTTGGTATGAAAATCAAAAATTACAACTGTCAAAAAATCCCACTAGCCACTACCTAAAATGATATGTCATGCGTCATGGCCATCCTTAACAATATGATGCCTTTATAATTCGTCAATTCTTACTAACGTTTGGCATATTTTGCAAAAATAAAGAATACGATTGTGCGATTGCGCTAACATGGTACAATGATGCTACTTTTTATTCTATTCAACCCCCAAGGGGACTGGTTACAACAGTGTAACGTCATTGTCACAAAAGTAGACTAGATATATTTTTGTTGATATCGAGTAGCCGCATATGAAGAAAAATCTAATGAATACATCGACAAAGATAGTTACTTTTTTCCATTGTGAAAGAATAAGAATGTATAGGTACACATATTGTGAAATAGGTAGAAAGAAAAATTTCCATTTCATGTTGCGCACGTAGGAGTAGAAAGGGTAATATCAATAATCCCTAGTAAGTGCCTATACCGTGGTTATTACCGCGTTCATTTCTCCTCTTGCACTGCCAAAAGGCATACCCCTTTGTATGGGAACAGCATAATTGTGCAATAGGTAGTGCAAAAAACCACTCCCATTATCTTAGTCGTTTTGAAGCTGAGAAGGAAGCTCAACATAAAAATTCAGGCAGATGAGAATACGAGTGATAGTGCTTTTTTAACCAAACGTATAGTTACATATCTTTTTGCAAACGCCATTTGCTATTCCCTTTTTTGCAGATTTCCTCGAAAATATATAGTGAGCATGCTGACGATAGAAGATCATTCTACTCCTCGCCAGAGTATTGAAGAAAACAGTGATTTTCGATTGATATTGCTATCATTTTTCTTCACTTACTTGAACGAGGGAAAAAGAAAGAGTGACGGGAGCTCTCTTGTACTTTTGCTCTTTTTTATAGAGGTGATGTGTGAGATGGGAATGGTGATGCTCCACATCTTTTTTTCTCCTTTTTTCTTCCCTTATATGGCACGCATCTAAGCTGCTCCTTTATCCTTTTTAACTGACAGTGGTACAGAGGAAATGCAACTAAGTGTAACAGGAAAACAACATGGAGGAGAAAATGCCCTGCTTTATTTTATTTAGGTTTGGGTGCTAAAGGTTTTTCACCATTCGCAAAGATATCTGATCTTCTCTTGAATCTTCCCGTCTATTTATTTGCTATCCTTTTCTGTAGTTTTGAAAGAGACTTCCTTCCACAACTATACCTATATATAAGTGCAAGTCATTTGGAACGACAGAAAGAGATATAATGGAAATCCCATATGTAAAGTTTCCCCTGCTTTTTCTTGTTTTTATGTTCCCTCATATCAAAAGTAATCATCTCCTTTGCCTCCGCAGTAAAAGTCCCGTTTTATCTTGCAATTTTCTAGACACATACCTACCTACACACGTATAATGTATTTATCATCTAGATGACCCATATTGCTAGTATGTTCTGCTTTTTACCGTATACTTGGAGTGATCGAGCTGAGGGTTTGAAACATTTTCTTGCATTGATTTTTTGAACTATAGACACCGAAAGAAGGTGAATGACCATACCAACGACAGTCACAATAATGTCGCACGCAAGTCTGCATATTACAATATGAGGTTTGAAAGTTGGTCTTGGCTTTATTTTAAAAATTTTGCTCTCGATCACATTCGTAACCTCTGAATTTAGTAAACTATTTCTACACATACGCTTAGGATTAAGAACGAATTATAAAAATTCATAAAGTCTGTTTGAATGTTCGTATTCAGACGTTTTTTGATAAAACTATGCATTCAAGATAATATGAGCATACACATGGGACATGAACGCATTATGTTTTTCAGTATTCACCACTCTCATTATTACATGTCAATATCATACTTTACGAGATTTTAGTACAAACACAGTCTTTCATAACAAAAGTGAGGCTGGTTGGGGATTTAAAAAAAAGTTTTTAGAGAATGGTGACGGATTTATGTGCGCTGGCACTCGGCACTCACTCAGACATCTTGCTATGCTTCTTATTCAACAAATTGGGTCTTTGCAATAACTCTGAAAAAACAAACGTCTCAGCGACAAGCAAATAAACAGAAAAACTAACCTACCCTCATCTAAAAGAAAAATGTTTTCTCAGGGTTAATTTTCATCCGTCAGTCTTATTCCTATATATGCTAGTTGTACCACAATTTATTTAGTTGAAAGTCTTGAAATCATAATTCGTGAGCTTTTTTAAGTATGAACTCTTCTTATCTTACGTCATCAGTATGAGAGCATTTGCCTGACAATGTTTTTATTGTCCTTTAACTCACCTACTTCATGGTGCGCACAATTATTCTGTAACCATTACCGATTCTCTTTTGCAGACTCAATACGACAGAATAATATCAAATGTCACACGATACCGATCAACTGTCCTTTTCCTCTTTTTCCTCTTCCATTTTCCATTACATGTACCCTGATACTCCGATACTCCTGTATTGTGTGCACTACAGCTCGAAGAAACGCAAAGTATTGCAGACATTAATATTCCCTTTGATTTCTCAAGTATACAATGTGTGTCATTCAATTTCATCTCTCCCTTCTTTTCCAACCGACAACCAAGTGATAAGACGAGAGATCTTCGTATCTCTCGCTTGTCATTCTCTTATAAAAAACAGAAGGACCTTCTTGAATTATTCAGGGTGGTAAAAGAGTAGACAGATTCCATCTTTTTTCTCTTCTCCTACATCTACTTCTTGTCTTCCAAAGGAAAGATTCACACTACAAGATTCTTTTCTTAAAACGGACAGTATGAGTGCATAGTAATTTGTACTACTGTAATAACATTACATCTCACAATACCACGAGTAAGCAATATGAACTGTTTTAAACAAACTGACAACAAATCTCTTGTGATTTGTGTAAAAAATGCAACTAGGACAATTCTAGAGTCCCTTTGCGTCTTTTTCAAATCAGAGAGATTTCTTGCGTTTTCAATGCCTTTTGAATGATTAAAAAAAATTCTTGCAAGTGAACAGTAGAAAATTCTACAAAGCAAGTAGGAACCAACTTCAACAGAAAGGGTTACTAACTACTGATTGTTATGCATTATTTTTCTGACTGACAACACGATACACATCATAGTCAGGGGCATCCTCAACATCCATATCACGGTTCTTCTCAATAAACGCACACAGAACACTGATTTTTGAAGCATAACGTAGTAAATGGAACATAACACAAAGTAAAGTACAAAGACACATCAAGCTATGTTCAGTTTGTAAACTTTTTTTCCAACAAAATAGTGACTTTTAGTTTAGTGCAATGGAATCTTAGAATGAAACTGGAATATGTTTACGAACTTATATACATAGTCTGTTTCCTTACGACTCTAGGAGTTGTAGCAGAACAACAGAAGAAATCTCAGAGCAGAGAATAAAAGAAACTGAATACAAGAAAAAAAACTCCATTCTTTTTATTCATTTGACCAAATCTCCTCTTCGTCTTCAAGGAAAATGAGAAAAAAGAGGAGAAGAATGCATGGAACGCCACAACAAAGGAAAAATGAAAGGATGTTGTAGTTGTAATGCAAGTTTATAGACCAAGTTATAAATGAAATGCGAAGCCAAAGGACGAAGGGAAGAAATAACCTAGTTTTCTCAAGTCCCATTGCACATCCCATCTCATTATGTGCTTCCACTCCGGGAGACATAAGCCAAATTGTATTCTTTTAATTTTGTGTACTTTTTTAAAACATGAATGAATACTCTTTCTCTCTCTAGAATATTTGCATGCATACAAAAATGATGCACTTTCTTTTGAAAAAAATAACATAATATCTAGAAAATGTATTATGCTTAGCCAGGCAGTTCAGATTTGTAAATTTGTCTAGGAATGTTCACGCAACTATCCTTTTCACTTTTTAAAGAAACAACAGTGTTATGATTAAAAAACTAAGTTTGTGTCTTACAAGAAAAACAAACCACGAAGGAAATGTCAGTGATTACGTTACATTACATTCATAAAGCACAGGTGGATACTTTCAGTTACTGATGGGTTTGGTAAGTGCTGTGTACACACAAACACTGGGTAATCGTAGTTGTTACAATGTTACAAAACTCTTTTTTTAAACAAAGTGCATACAAAATTACATATATGTATGATGATGGTGTAACATAAAACAATGCGGATAACCTCAAAAACCAAGATTGGTGTGTTAAACCTTGAACAGCACACGGGTTGGGATGAGTAATATTACAATTTTATTACGTATTGTGAGACACGGTTAGTTGAATGTTGAATGATGTATGGTTTCATTGAATGGGACATTATTGTAAACACGTGCATTGTGCATGTATATGCTGTGTGCTTGATAAAATTCATGGAAAAGAAAAGAGAAAAGCTTAAAAGCTTTGCAAATCACATAATCAAAGGGCTACTAGAAATTCAGTCTCAACTTTTCATGCACATTACCTAGCTGTAACACCACAGTGGTTACGTGTGTTATACAAGCTGGCAGAGTGAGGTATTCATGGAAAATCTCAAAACTTGTTACATTGAGATTTTTAAACCTAGTGTTGTGATTTTGCACGGTAATAGGTTCAAAGTTAGATTGTACAAGACTAAAATGACCTTGCTAGGGCATGGGAAAACTACATACACTATTATTTAAAGAAGTTTACTTCATAGTTTTCAAATTGGACATTTGAAAGTCTCAGCATAATTTGGCTTTTATTTCAATTAAAAGGTTTATAAAGATTTCAATCTATTTATAAGCAAATTTCAGAGTAAATTGTTGTTTTACTTTTGGTAGTGAGGTGATTGGGTATGGTATATATTACGTACAAACAGAAGGCTTCAATTTCTTTCATCAGTAGACAACAGCCAAAACAAGCAATTTCCAAAGTCAAGTTTACTTAAATGAAACCAAAAATAATCATGATAGGAATAAAAGTATCGATTTCTGACTTGCATTTGAAATTGTAGAAACCCTAGCACATGTAACATACTGATTAATTTGGAGACACAAAATACGTGGGCTTGTATAGGATATCTTGGATGAAAAATGGTATCCCAAATGTAATGCGAAACAAATGCACAAATAACAATATTCATTCAAATAAACAAGAGTAAGTAATTTCTACTGATTATGATAACGAATTCAATGAAATGGCACAACGAGTTTTTTTGCTGGATTCACTATGAAATTGGATCCATTGGCTGATTTTTAGTTGATACGCTTGTTTGCAATATTTAATGAAATCTACAACTGGTGTATGTTACATTCACAAAATTGGAATCTCCAAAACCATTCTGATTCTTTGGTTTTCCACTTGGTACGAAATCCCAATTAAGAGCTTCAAAGGCTACACATATGTACATTCTTACTTTAGACAATAACAGAGCACATGAAGCGTTTGCTTACGATACAAAAAATCCTTTTTGGTAAACTGTTCAAAATCCGGAAACTTACCTGAAAATAAACAAAAGAAGTATCATATTACTGATTGTTTTGATATTAAGACATAGAGAATTTATTGTATGCATAAATTTTAAAGCGTTCTGTAAAGCAAAAGCATAAATGTTGCAGTTTTACACTCATCTCATTAAAAATATGCCACAGATAAACGAAAAATCCAACGTAAAAACACATTGATATTTTCCAGTTTTAATTGAATTTTTATGAGCGAACGATACAAATTACAGAGTAATAGGTGAGCATAAATTTAGAAATTATTTCAGTATTTGTTTTCATTAGCAAACGGAAAATGGACGGCAGAGTGAAGATATGCTTTTGACCAGTCGAGCACCAAATCTTCAAACTCTTTTCACTCTGTCGCCATTTCTGCTTTAATAAACTTTATTGTATTTTTATGAAAATACGTAAGAGCTCCCATTCCTATGATTAACGGTATTTCTTAAGAAATTCTAAAGGACGGGCTATGAAATTATGGAACTCGTGTCATACCACCAACCATTAAACAAACAGACATACATACTTTTCCACACAGTCACACATCAACATACTCCAAAAATTATTGTTATTATTACCACTGCTGGTACAAATATTAATAATAGCAAGATTACTGAAACTCACATCATAAAATATACACCCTGAAAATGAGTATTGCAGTTGCATATTGCTATGTATTCACACGACTTTTGCTCCCAAAAACCACCATCATCATTATTGTCCGTTAATACATCCCGTTTTAAAAGTTATGAGCATGACTTACGACACTTTGAAATGAGAAAGCTGTGCGTTCACACAAATTCCTCTGTCTCTGTTTTACTGGACGATTTTAAACCTCTACTTTTCCAGTCGTAATAGTCAGCAAAATACAACTGTTTTACGCGTTTTCCTCATACTATCCTACAAAAAGTCATATAAATCCCAACATACATCATACATAACGGCACACACACACATCATCAGCATTATCATCATCTCTTAATAGCTAGAATAACATAACACACACGCTTGCATTTATTTTTTTGGTGTGGACATAAAGCTTAAGTATTTGATTGCCCTATAACCCTCACTCCTCGTCTCTGTTCTCTGTCGTCCTCATCGTCCTCTGTTGCTGCAGTTCACCACTTTTCTGGATAATAATATGGCTCTTTTCGTTTTTAGTGTAAATTTCCTAGTTTTAAGTGGAAATAAACATATAGCATAAAATTACATAGGAGAGGAAGGCCGGGACACCGTATTTACCACGACAGCCTTTATAACCAATGCGTGGTCTGGTATACTGGAAACTCTGGAGGTAGATGAAGAATAGGGAAGGGGACCTTTTACGATCGTGCTAGCGTGCCTTTTCATATGGCACCATGTGTAAATGATTAGATGCCATAATCGATCATGTGAAATTGAGGCTGAAGAAATGGAAGTATTTTATGTGTTATGCTATATTATGCCATGCTTTCAATGTGGTAATAAAGCTGAACTGGATAGATTCATTCACGCGCGGGTAGAATAAAGGCGAGGCATGTCAAAGAATTTTTTAAACCAAAATAAATGTTGCTTATGGGCAACTTATTGCCTAACACATATTTATATTTAACAACTACACATTCTATAGATAAACTCATATTATATAGCCTCTATATACACAGAAATTTCAAAGAGGAATGTGTCTAATACAGAGTTTGTGTGTCTGCATTACGTCTCAAACTTATGCTCCAAGTAAGGAAAGGTTATGGATTTGCTGCCTTGATTTTAGTAATTTTTCTTGTTAAATCACCAAAATCCGCTTATGCATTACGGGTGGGCTACACATAATACTAACACGCTGGTGTTGGTTGGCGTTACTGGGACACGTCAAGCTTAAGTAGGTATTAAAATATATACATTTTAGTTTCTCCCAGCCAGAGAGTAAAAAGTTTAGTGTGTTGTGCACACAGTCTCAACTCTCCTCAACTCTTCTCAGTCAAAAAATTCCAAAGGGAAATGAAAAATCATGTCTTGTCAAATTCCAAGCCTGTATGTAAGCACATATATTCACACACAACACTGGCCCTCATGTATGCGTGTTTTTCTAATACACATTTACTCTCTAGCCAAATGGCATTTTTAACAAAAGTAAGTAATAACAACTTGAAGAAGATGGAAGTTACAACTTTTCACTATGAGTGTACTTTATATGCAGTTTTTTAATGTTCAAAGTTAGTCTATTGCAGCTACGAAGTAAAATGATGGAACTGCAGAAAAGATAACAGGAACAGAAACGCAGTTGTGGTATTTGGCTGGGAATGATTATGACGACTCTGAGATGCTCTTGAAGACGATTATTATCTTCATCATCATTTCCTAGTTATAACGTTGATTACTTTGCCCATCATCATTGCTCTAACAGATTCATAGGTCTTTCTCTTGTGGTAGTTTTACTTAAAACTTGAAACTTAGTCATTTAATCTGTATCTTTACCTCTCCATTTCCTTCTACCTTTTTGTACCCCCAACTCTATACATATATTATACTATACTACTTCGGTTTATTTTTTATTTTTATTATATTTTCGACCTTCCACCACATCTTCGTCGTCCTCATTGCCAATGTTATTTCCTTCCTCTTCCTTACTGTTTTAAACCATTCGTTCCGAAATAAATAGGGTTACAGTTGCAGCTTGTGTTTACTAGAAGTTAATTGAGATCTGGGAGAAAATCTGCTAGTGCTGATGGAAATGATGATGATGATGATGGAAATGATGATGATGATGATGATAATGACAACGGCAAGAACTTCACATCATGATGTTGGTTAACCCTGTCTTCCTCATCTCCCACAAATTTTCGATGAAACTCGCGGATACGCTGCTGTTGAAAACGAGGCAAAGAACAGTGTGAAGAGAAGATAGATGCACTCACATTTAGCAAGCTCATACTAAAGCGCATCTTAGTCCATTCATTTTCAAATAAAATTTCTAATAACTTGTTGTTTCCCTAATGCCTCTGCTGTTGCGCTTCTGGGAAAGGCAAGCCGTGAACGAGAAAAGTACGCGAGAAGGAAATGAAGATTAGAAAAGGAGAAGAATGGGGAAAGATAGAAAACCATGATCTACGACTTACAACGTAGTTAAGAATGCAGAGTGCAACGTACTATCATGATCATCATTTTCTACCCTGTCTTCCTAGACGTTATGTTTCTCTCTATTTGCCCCCTTGCACTTACAGCTCTAGCTTCCAACAACACATTCGCCATACTTCTGTAGTAAATTTTGTCATTATCGTGCGCTTCACCGATATATACTATCTTCTTTCATACCCTTTACTTCCCACGCGGTGAAGTTTTGTTTAGACAAGTGCCTACAACTACATAATGGGTATTTATGACTGCACATTTTATTTCATTGTTTATAATAACACGAAAGCACTTGAGACAACAACGCCAAATTTAACAGGAAGAATGGAGACAATATCATCCCATTGAAGCGATTTTGGTGTATACCTTTTGGAACATTTTGAATTCATCTATCCAGGGGCCTATAAAATCCCAGTTCGTATTCCAATTCTCACTTCTCAATTCTATTGCTGTCTTTTCTTCCAGAAGAGACAAGTACTGCAACAATAAAAGAGTGATTCCAACTCTATTCTATCTTCTGCTCAGGATGTGTACTTTTATTCTTCCACCCTGAAACGTCAGTGAGATGATCAGTACATAAAACAAGGGAATATTTCATGTCATTCGATTGTGTCCTTCTACGTGGGCTGATGGTGGCAAAAAGATGGTGGATAAGACTTATTTGAAATGAGAAAAAATGAACAATGCTCATATATCTATCGCAAACTTATGTACTCTGTCTATCTTTTTACTTGTACTTGGTGTGTGGGAACAAAACGTGAGTTGACTGGAAACGTGTTACATTACAAATATATCGAGGCAAAGACGAGGAAGTAGAAGTATAAGAGTACGAATGTACGATGTAAAAAAGAAAATCCGATAGATAACGTATTGTATATTATAGGAGCTCGAAGTTTCTGCATAGTTCGATACATTTAGAAGATCTGGTTACTACAAATTTTATAAATATTTTCTACATGTGTGCCTCTTATTTTGTTCTATAATAATCTCACTTGAGAATACTGTTTAACAAGCTCGTAGTAAAGAAACAGATACACAGTTCTTTTGCTATTTGCTACTGCTGTTAATTCCCTTGTGGTAATTCAGTTAACATGGAGTCGAGCCAATTTCACTGCAAAAAAAGTTGAACTCAACTCATCTACAAGAGGGGAAGACTAACACCCCAGCTTATGGAATAGATCTTACATTAGTATGTTATGTGCACTATTTAATGATATTCCATTTTCCAGTAGTACGATACTATGAAGATTTGCTTGGCTCTGTGAATACTGCAAGAACCGACATATATATATAAAACTGGGTGGCATATTCAACGGGCATTTATGCTTCTCCATGCGATCACGTTCCATTTCTCGTTAAACTCATTCTTTTTCTCTTTTTTCATGTCATACTGGCATTACAATGTCGTGTATTTTATCGAAGGTGACAAACATGTAGCCCACTTTACACAAAAAACTCGGTTCTTTATTCAATGAATGGATTAAATTCCTTCTTCCAAACTATATAGTACCTACTCAATTACGTTAGTAAAATACTGGTAGTATGAGGTCTACGACCTGTAAAACACGGTTTCCCTTTTGTGTAAAGGGCAGCGAATACTCACTCGCATGATCACGTGTACGGCTTATTTTACAGCACGCTACGGCATAACGGCCCCTTTTCTACAAAGAGGTTTCTTTTTACATTCCCCGATAATTGGACTACCGCCTTTTCCTTTTTACACTTCCATTTCCGGTTCGATTTCAAATAAATTAAATCAAAGAGCCCGCAGCCATTCATTGTATGGTAGTTTTCTAGGCACTTTGTAGTCTTTCCATAAATAGAAAACTTAGAATGAATGTGAGATATGGATTTTCAGTGAAAACCTTGAGCAATATTCAGCAGATTTATTCCCGCAAAGTCGAACTACAATGTAGCTACAAGAATATTGCTATCGAATTTCCCATAAACCATGTGCTTTCATACACACCACACGTCCTTTCTTTCCGCCGCGCCGAAGGAAATCAAAGCCGTTTTAAGTATAGGGAAAAGAATTATTGCATGCGTTCTTGTACTTACTCACTTGCATTATTCGTGATTGTACGACAATGTTCCTCTTCTTTAGCAACACCAGAGAAAGATGAATGAAAGAATGAATGAGCACACACGATGCGTTTCAAATCCCAAGGCTCCATTTTAATGGGATTCATACAGTGTTTCTTTCTTCCACACTCTTCAGACGGTAGCAAAGTAGTAAAGCACTTGTTCTTTTTTTGTTGCTTTTCCCTCACATTCACACATGCATTTTACTATTATTTTCATCAACCCTCTAGAATATCACAGGAATAAAAAACACGATAGAAAATTCTCTCAGTGAAAATACCAGTCATCATCAGCATCAGTGTAATAGCTACCGCGTGTGTGTACATAGATCTTTTATTCTTTTAATATTATGGATAGGGTAGTAATAACTTGAATATTATGAGAGGGCGCGTGATATCAGTGTCAGGAGAAGCAGAAAGGAGGAACACCACAACTGATGTTGCTACTGCTGTTATGTTACACCGCAGAGAGCATCAGTCGTTTCCTCCATCCTTGAACTGTGAATGCAGTAATCAGTGTCGTGTAACAGACGAAAGAAGGAAGGAAAGTGGGAAGAAAGAGAAAAAAAGAAGAGAGCGAGAAGGTGCGTCTTCATTGCTTCTCTCTTGCGCGCTGCTGTACGTGATTCACGAAAAAATTACTGTATTCAGAATTCCCACACTTCTGCTGATAGCAGACGGGAGAACAAGGTAATAAGAAAGCAGAGAGCTTTTCCCTCATACTAGCACCGTCTTTGTCTATTTTTCTCGTCGTCGTCGTCATCTTAAGATATCATGTAATATTATATATGTATTCCCTTTGGTGCATTTTACGGAATGAGTTATGGCTTTACAGCTTTCTTTCCGCACGCATTCTTTCTTAACAACGTGAAAAGAAATTGCATAATATTACGCTATTATTATTACTACCAGCATGCGTTATAATATGATCGTTTCTCTCTACCTTTTACTCAGACTTAAGGAGCAAAGGTTCTATTTTCCGTTGCGTGTACACTGCGTTTTTATTAGCGCATAAAATAGTTCTGCTGCTTCTCTGTTCCATTCCTTTGAGAATGCTATTAAAGGAAGAAGGAAAATCGGGATGCAAGTAAAGTGAGCATTACTATTGTGTGTGTATATAGTAAAATGTAAAGTAGCGTCAGGAGCCTATATGGACGTCGCATTCAGCTCAAGAAGTCGATCTATTTCACTTAATGATGCCATACAAGTAGTAAATGAAAAACTCATAAAGAAAAACTTTTCGGTTCTTTCATTCTTTTTTTTACAGAAGAAAAGAGACAAGCGAGTTAGCAGTTCAGTGCACAGCTACTTTTTTTTACTCAATGCTATCATATTATTACGGGTCTACTACAGTGTAGTGTAGAATCGGGAGGGCATCATCACATTCTACAAAAAAAGTAACACGGCAGACTGCACTTGAATGCAGCTTGTTGTTATTGCTGAGGTTGACTCGTGAGAGTCGTTTTTTACCATTACTCCTTTGGCACTTTTAGTACATCCATTCTACGATAGTGTTATTACATTATAAAATAGTATAAAAATCTAACTATGTGCGGTAATGCTCATGCAAACTAAAAAGAAGTCATTTTCATTGCCTTCTTTATATTGTCTTTTTGACGTACATTAAATGAAATCGAACACAATATTGAGTCATGAATAGGAATACTCTCCCATGGTAACCAAAGGATAGTATCATGGAGGTGCTTCTAACT
>JAQIXW010000563.1:0-28136 GCA_034700685.1 Willowsia buskii
CGACCCCAGTTCCTTGTCACTCTCCACCGACCCCAGTTCCTTGTCACTCTCCACCGACCCCAGTTCCTTGTCACTCTTCACCGACCCCGGAGCGTACATAGCAGCAGTCGAATTCCCATCCCAGTCATCCTCCCAGTTCCAACCAACATCAGAACAATCGCCTCCATCCAAAATTTCTCTAAACTCGTCAGTGTTTTTCATTAGATCCCTCTCTCCAGCTATCACTCTTGGTTCCACTAAACTTTCCACGGAAATACTTTCATTCTCGGATGAGACACGGCGCTGCTGCTTAGAGTTCTGACCAGATTCCCGTTTTTTTCGCTTTTTACGCTTTTGTCTCCTCCGATTGCGGTTCTTTTCTTTAGTTTTCCTTCTGAAAATATTAAAGTGGGGCATAATAAACATTTTCTTAAAAATCTTGAAAATCGCAATAAAAACCATAAAATTCTGGAGTCTAACCTATACAAGGACAAAACTTGATTTTTTTCCAGCAGCTCTGAAATCTGAACTTGATAACTTTCATTTTCCTTAAACAGCTCTGAAATCTGAGCCTGATAACTTTTATTTTCTCTTCTCAATTTTTTATTCCCTAAAGATAACTCCACAATTTGAGCTTGAAGCCTGACATTTTCCATGTAGCACTCCCGGTATGATTCAAGATTAGGAACATTCATTTCGATAATTAATTTATATTAAAAAATCGATAAACCAGAAACCAGAATCAAAATATTATTATTAAATCGCGCTCATCAGGCACACTCAACCAACAACAACAACAAGCAAACTTAAATGAACATACAGTACAGTTCTCACAGATGATTTTTTGTTGACTGAATATGTGTGTGTGTGTGTAATACATATGCATGTACATTCGTAAAGTAACTCTTCGGTAGACAAAAGTTCAGAGTTGGCTGCTTGTCAATGACAAATGACAAATGACACGACAACGACAGTGACACGACAACGACATGCGACACCACAACGACAATGACAAGTGACACTGCAACGACAATGACATACATGACAATGAGATGACAGTATCTTGTGTTGTCAAATGCGCAATTAAAATTGACAATTTGACTATGCTAGAAAGCACGTGTACTGTGCATGATGCATGTGTATGTATGTACGAACGAAACAATTTTTCTGTGAATAAAAGCATACAGATAGTTTTCGTCTGTGGTAACTGTATATTAAATGTTTGGTTCGCTCAAAATATTATGACTGTGTTGAAATATAACGGAATCGCCTGTGACGAAGCATTAAAATTGAAATTTAGATTTTTTTCATTCAGATATTTAGCGTGATATTATTTTTATCCAGAGCACATATACATAATAATACATAAATATGATATAGTTAAAGACATAGTCGTATATATAATCATATTGGAAAGGGACAGACATTCATATATTAAATGAAGTGCTTATGAATACAGTGATGTCTGTTTGAATACACATATTTACACTTTTCTGGATATGACCGACTAGGATTATAGAGCACAAATCCAAAGTCAATACTTGAAAAATCTGATATTGAAAGTGCGGCAGTGTTTTTTTCTACTCTACATAAAAGACGGGCTAACTTGAGCATTTTGTTTTCTTTTGAGCTAGGCAATCTGTTTTGTGTGCAGTTTTTTATAATGATGCTCTCGAAAAACTTTGACTCGCGAGGTCCAACTATTTTCCAGTTTTCTGGTCTTGGATTGTTTTTTGATGGTAATGGTATGCAGAATGTTTTCCTCCACGAAGAAAAACGACAAGCACTCTCATAAATTTGAGCTGGATTTAAATTAAGCCACTTGAGTTCGCCATCTGGTATACGTTTCAAATTTTTCTTTCTAAAGTCTTCCAGCTTGCATAAACCACGAACGTACTTTTCCACTGCAAGATTCTAGAATCAAAGACGCATTTATTAATAATGGCTTTAAATAATGCTAAATATTTAAATGAAGCGAATATGATGTAAAAACATACCTCTGGCTTTATGCATGACGAATACATTTTTATTTTGGAAAAAATGGAAACTGGAGAAAATCCGTACACTTTTTCAGGATCGGACATATTATTATTATTTTTATCTCCTTCACATTTGCATTCTGCTGCTGGTGCAGTATCTGGTAATGCTTTTTTTGTGTTTTGAGCAATCGTGGTTACACGCAGTGGTTGAATGGGTGTGGCATACGTATGCGTAAAAGACGACGACGTAGTTAATAACGTTGCATTCTGTTGAATCTGTATTCTCTCTGTGTTAGGAATAGCCGTGGTTGATTTTGTTGTGTGTATACCGGCATCATAAAATTTTGTTGGCAATGCAGACTGCTGCACTGGTGCCGGTACGGCAGGGTTGATAAACGACCTTGCTGTTGTTGTTGTTTTTTCTTTTTTGGCCGTAACCACACTTTTAACATGCGTAGTGTTTGCAGGATAAATGCTTTTTTTATTCGATTGATACCGGCCCAGCAAGATCACTGGGCGTTTTGTAGTGGCAGCAGTAGTTGTGCTTGTGGTTGATGTTTTAAAGCTTTCAACAAGTACTTTGGAATAAAAATACATTAAAAATATTTTCTATCATTAGAATACCATAAATAATTACATAACTTAAAACTATTAACGTATCAATATATCATTGATAAATTAAACTCTTGTTTGCCTTACCATGCTTTAACTCCTCAAAATACTCGCAATGAAAACTATTTGTTGCAATATTAAAAATTGCATTTGAAAACTTTTCGGTTTTGGTACATGTCCCAGATCCATTAAAAAATACCTCATATTGACATCCTATTTTAACACATTCCCCACAGTTGATGAAATCACTGCAAAAGTCTGCAGGACACGAAAACAAGGTTATCAAGAAAATTAACTTTAACATTTTAAGGCGTGGCAAGGCACAAGCACAAATAACGTATGATGGCTGATTTGGTTGAGCTTGGTATGTAAAGAAGATGCACACACGAGCTCAAAAACAAGTTCAGTAAAAGTTTAAGCTGTTATTGTCTCAAATGCATATATGCTTAATACTAAGATTATTATCATATTAGGTATTAAGATGTGGGCCGGACATTGAAATAAATATCCGGCCCAGGAGTATCCTAGAGCGTTTCATGTTCATACAATCATCAGACAGCCACGGCATTAGGCTATGACGCTCTAGCTAAATTAAGCGTCCCTCGCTGAGAGGAATTTCAAACAAGTTGCCAATTTTTGCCAATTGGAAAATAGACAAATTTACAATTTACAAAAGTAGCAGCCGGGTACAAGAAGTTGGAAATCTTCATAAAACAATGGAATTTTTTCCACATATCGATTACTGATATCCAGCACTCCCAAAAAGCTTAGCGTATGTTTAATAGAGTCAAAAAACTCGAGATAGCACAAGTAACAAAAGGTAGAAGTTGGGTGAATTTTTTTGCACCGTCTTAGTGTAGGAATAAGTTGTTCAAACAAATTAATCATCCTAACTACTGCTGGCTTGCTCCTATATACAAATGCAGCCGGAAAATATTTACAAAAATCATTTAAAAACTGACAAGCGCATTTGCAATTATGATTTGCATGAAGAGTAATATTCAACTCTTTGCACAACTTTAAAATTTCCTTATGGCTGCTACTTAGCTTTTCCAAAGAAACTTTGGAGCTAACGGCATTAGTTGGGATTTCCATCACCTGTAACAATAAGAAATCTGTTTCATAATTCATAATGTATCGGGATGACAAAATTAGTAGTGAAGCAAAACTTACGATTGAAGAATAGATTGTCACGGGTTGAAAAATTGCCAAAGCTGGTGCACGGGTCGAAAATGATCAAAACTTGATCAGGCAAAAGAAGCGTGTTTAGTGTTTAATTTAAAAAATTTTGCGGGGCGTTACGAGATGGCGGAAATTGGTGTATACGGTCGTTCTAGAAAAACAGAATAAAAAATAATCAATGTAGTTGTTTTTAGTGCAAAGGCCGGACAATAATCTAGTCAAGTCAAGGATCAAGTGTTTGGGTCAAGTAGAAGAGTAGACTAACCAGGTTTTGTCTAAAAGTTTTCCTTTTATGCAAGACTCAAGTGTATGAAAAGATGCGTTGCATATTTTGTTGGAGCAAAACGTTTTCGGTCTCGTACAACAGCGTCGCAGTCGTTTAATAAACCTTTTCACAATGACGTCATTTTGTAAAACGTCTTGTTGGAAAATATTTAGAAACTGTGACGTGCTAAGGTTGCTCAGTTTTGAAAAAATCCAAAATAAAACGAAGGGGCCGCATTGAACACTAGAATCTGACTGAATTGCTCGTAGGTTTTCTTTATTCACATTAAAGTTGGGATTAATACCATAGAAATCCAGTGAATTCCCAAGAGGGTCCATGACCTCTACGTCGATATTGTGTTGCCGAGTGCGTGTTAGAGATGCTGCGACCCAATGGCCAATGCTACTGGCCCGTGGCATAATATTGAAAACCACAACGGATGGAAACGTTTCAAAACGCAAGCTGTCAAATTCATCCCTTGCAATCACGTGAAAATCAACACGTCGAGGTGAACAAATGCACTTTAGAAGGTTTTCCAGCTCATGGGAATCCATTTTAGACATTAATTGAACTATATCCTTGACGGTCGTATTTCAAAATGTTTTGATAAGTGAGATGAGCAACTAGATTTATACTCTCTGGCAGAGTCTCACGGAATTTAATTTCAAATCTCAAAACTCCATTGCGGTTTTGGCTAAATGAATTTAGCTTTGACGTTGGCAAAACGTCATAGACAAGCAAAAACGTATTTGAAACGAACTTTTCAAGTGAAATATCAATCCCATTTTCGACTCCACAAGAGTATTTGAAAAGCTGGCTATAGGCAAGTAGGTAGTCCCGGTTTTCAATATTGAATTCCAACCCCTTGAATTTTAAATCCTCTCCGTCCTGTGTAAGTGAACAGCGTTCAATATTGTAATTTTTAAACGTGAAAGGGGACAATTCCGCGTTGCCAAAAAAGGCTTTTGAGGAAACGAGACCAATCACTACACGAGAAGGAAGAAGTCCCATTGAAATAGCTTCGCTGACACTTGAGGTAGTGTTTTTCGGAATAGTATACGTCACCACATTTGTGTCAAAATATGGAAAATAGAGAGTCTCGTTTCGATTAATTTTCGCTTCGTGCGCAGACATTACTTGTTGTGACACAATTATTCTCTTTACCAAAAGAGTCGCTGAAAGTAGTTTGAATGTACAATCTAGCTTGTTTCCTTCTCCCAGCGTTTCACTGTCAATGCAGTAATCGTCAGAAGATCTTCTCAAAACGAGTTTGAATGATGACATTGGTAAGAGAAACTTTTGACTCGAAAAGAGTCCAATCGCTGGTCGTCCGAAAACGGTAAATGTCTTGCTGTTTAAGCTAACCTTTTTCCTATACGCGTAGCCAGGATTATCACTCTTGGAATCTCCATTGTCGTCACAGAACAATTCACATTTCAGAATGCCTTCTTTTGCCTCTGCGCCATTTGACAAAACTCGACTAATGTAGGCATTGTATGGGTAAAAATTTGGGTTCTTGGTAAGTGATGTATTTCCAACTGAAAATTCCAGTTGACTCCAAAGTGTATGTAAAAAAGAATTTCCAGGGGCACAAGTTTGACTGGTTATATCGGAACCAGTTTTGGTAACCAATTTTCCAGTAACAACAAGCCAAATATTTGCCAAATCAGTGTAGTGAGCAGAAGGGGGGACTTGAAAGTCGACAGGGTTATTAGAATCCAAGGTAAATGTAGAGTAGTACTTTTCAAATGTTGAGCCTACATAGCTTATATCCGTCAGAGGAAGCTCAGATAGGGAAACCTGAGAAACTACTCCAGGGGCACTTTTGTTATGCGCGCCTGGAGATTGAAACATTCGATCCATTTTGAAGGGTTTATGTTCTCCTTCTGTATCGCTTTCCCTTTCCCGATTTCCTCTTTCCCCTTCCTACCAATTTCTTTTTTGATATTCGACCGCGCCTAGTTCTACCGGCCCCACGAATAACTCCTCGCTTTTTGCTTCTACCTTTTCTGGCCCTTTTAATCCTCCTTAAAGGAATAAGCGAGTTTGTCATTGAAGTCTCCTGAGTGCATGCCATTTTTTCCAATCGACATCCGGTTGAGTCGCACACTACCGGTCTAACTTTTTTTAGATCCAGCGTTTTTTAAAGTGTAGAACCACCACGGTTGTGTGTGGTTGTGTAGGTATTTCGTGTAAGTTGTCTCCCAAAAGGCGAATTGTAACACTTTCTGCGCAAGGAACCGCAACTGGCAAGTACAGCAGTGGATTTGAAGAAAAATCAACTGGACCTTTTCCTTCTTTTCGACTAAGGGTGGCCAGAATTGGAATATTTGATGCTTCCAGATAGTGATTGTTGAGAAGACTGCACGACACGAGCAATAAACTTGAACTGATCTTGGGTTCTCTGTTTGGTCTACTTATATAGCCTTCGACAAAAGGATCTGTGGGATCAATGATTCTTCGATTGACTCTAAACGTTTGTCTGCCAGCAATGACGGTCCCTCGACTTGGGAAACCCAAGTAGTCTTCAAGGAATGGTGAAAGTACAAGCTGCCTCAATTCTGACCCCGTATCAAATGTTATCTCTGATTCGTCCGGGTTTACCCTCACTTGGATATGAAACTTTTGAATAAGTGCAGCACCTTGAATGCACCAAGCTATATCGACAAGTCTTGGATCTTCCAACTGACGTAATACCAAGTGAGTCACATCATATTTACGTCTTTCAATTGTAAAAACAAAGTTTGTATCTAGCTTTTCATATTCGGCAGTGTTTATGGACAAATCACTTGTAAACTCGCCTTCTCCAAAATCACTATATGAGAATCCAAGGATACTTGCGAGTTTCTCGCCAATATGAAGTCTGTATCCTGCACTCAAGTCATATTTTAGCTTTACAGATGTCAACTCGCCTTTATCGTAAATCCCTTGAAACGACGCGTGAATATTAAAAGCAGTAAACTGTTGATTAACCCCGGTTAGGAAACTTCCGAGAAAGGGGTACGTCTTGAGAATGTTGGTTTCGGAAATTTTCGTTTCTACTACACGAATTAGATTTTGGCTTTTTTCAAAATCAAAAAACAACTTTCGGGTTCGCTCAACGGGAAGAACTCCGGTCGCGGCAGAGGTCTCTACATCTTCTTGTGAAAATTCGTCGTAAAACTTCAAAGAGACTAAACTTATATCAAAACTATCTAGTCTAAAATTAAAAGGCAGCACATTTGTAAAATTACAAGAAGTATTATTGTAGAGGCTTTCACTCTTTCGCGAGTGCAAAACCAACACGAAAGAATCTTGAACTGGGTCACTCATTTTTGCTAGAAGCGGGAACCAAGTCGCCTTCTACGTATGTCCCTTGAAGTTCACTTCCGGCAAGGTCGGACAGTTTGTAATATATGACCGGATAAACTGATACCACTTCCTTAATTTTAAAAATCTCTTCTGAATAGTTTGCCAAGTACTTTTTACTCCACGGAGCAAGCTTTTCGATGGAAATGCGAACTTCCGAGTTTACAGAATACTTTGGAGATTTCGGTTTGAGATTAACAAACCTGCTGTAAAGGCGTTCTAAAATTGTATCGTAGTCTGATGGTTTAATTTTCGAGGGAACTAACCCATGAGAATGGTGAACCGAGTTGTTGTAAGACTGAATCAGTTTGGGCAAAACACTTAGCCACTTGTTACTTTTTGAACTTGAAAAGTATTTCCACAACCGGCCCTTGATTGTTCGCAGTAGTCTCTCAACAGATTGGGCTTTAAGGGGTGAAAATGAAGCGTACCAGTGTGTTCCGATAGACTTTAAATAATTTTGCACTAGAGAATTTGTGAACTCCCGTCCATTGTCGCTCATAACATTGGCGAACCTGCCCTTGAATCCTTTTAGCAACTCTTTAAGAGCTTTGAGCATTAATGGGCCAGACTTTTTCTTTACAGGAACGGCTTTTGCTAATTTTGAATAGAGGTCTACTCCTATGAGAAACCAAGAATATCCTTGATTAGACTTCTTAAAGGCACTCAAATCTGCAATATCAATCTGCAAAAGTTCTCTGATTTTTTTCACGAAAACAGGTCGTCGTTGAAATTTGGTTCTTGAGGGCCTGTGACGCGAAAAGGTAGCGATTTTACTTAAACTTGCCTCCACTTGTTTCAAATCCTTGTAATTTCGGGCGCGAGCAAATGATTCTACACCACTAAATGAACCTACTTTGGAGGGGTCGGTGTAAGCCTTTTGCAGGTATCGCTCATCAATCTCCTGATGTTTTGGCATTTCGCTTTGACCGCTTAATTTCCGATTGTGCTTTTAAACAAGCCAGGCCTCTGGGAAGTTTGAGAGATGATATCATCAAAGCAAAGTCTGTCCAGCCTTCTGGCTTGTTAATTCCTTTTATTGCGAATTGAATAAGTGGAAACAAGTCGGTCCCACTAGCTAGGTAAGAATTGTCTTGGCTTGTAAACCCAAAGTCATCCACGGCAATGTCGTTTTCACGCAAAAAATCTACAAACTTTTTAAATTTTACTTGAAAAGGTTTTGGAAATTTTGAAAGTTTAGAATCCAAAACGTTTACATTTTCAGGGCCGGAATTATTAGTGTACTCGTCAAACCGAATTACTTTGTAAAGCTCCATTATTCTGACGAATCGCAAATGTAAAAGAGCAACTCCTGCAGAGCTTTTGCAATTGTAAATGCAATAATAGGGGAAATATATTTCAATTTGCTCTTTAAAAATTCTCTCAAGCTTTTGCTCTTGACGGCTTCTTTAATGACGACTTCTTCTTCTCGAGAGACTGGTTCAGAGATGTGTGTTCGCAACGCGAGACAGTTGACTAATGCCTCAAGCTGTGCGTCTGTTGCACTTTTAAGTATTTCCTTTGCTTCAGAAATTGAAGCCTTGGAAAAGTCGCAAAGAAAATCATAGTTTTTTAGTATTGTCTCCATCTAGGGGCCGGTATATCAAGAAATCTGGTTTCCAAAAAAATAGAGACGACCTAAAGCGACATCTGTTGTCATCTGCGGGATGCAAACAGCACACCATATATTTATACGGTTCTCGCACACTATGCGAATAAACGTTGTATAAAAACTTTGCATTTGTTGGAAAGAGTTGATATCCAAGTTTATGTATCGAACTACTGTCACGAATAAGGCGAAACGTAATGAGATAGTGAACATTAATTTGTATCAGTCGGCAATTCGGGATATACAATGCTTGTGTAAGAAGAATAAAAACAATATTTCGGTGATGCGATTTTTGTAGAAAGTACGATAAGACATCTTTATTATTGTTCAATAATCCCAGGACTTGGTCATCATATATAACAATCGCACTGTCTTGGTCTTCAATATACTGTTCTGCCTCAACTTTGTTGTTTGTAAAGAAAACGTTTTCGTCACGTTCTTGAATCTCGTCGTACAGATCTTGATACTCCCCGTAAAGCCACACCACGCTTTTAATTGATTTTGAAAACAGTCTGTGACGATTCTTTACAATTTCAGCAGTCAGAAACGTTTTTCCCGATTGTGAAAACCCTGGAAACTAGGTACGTTAGAAATGAAATTAGAAAAAAACAAAAGGGTGTTTGTGATTGGACTTACCACAAATCTGGATTGAACAAGGGCAGCGCAACCTCAGATCCACTGGAAGGTCCATCTTGAAATGAAGATATTGCTCCAAAGGGCACTGAATTTATAGAGTTCTGATGCCAAACTCGTTTGTCGTCTACAGTACTAAGATAAGTCCGATGAGTTTTAGCAAGTCGCACTTCCTTTCCCATTGACTTCATGGAAAACTTTTCGACTGACATTCCATTTTGCTGTTCGAGGGCCTGTATATAACGCTGAAATGATATGTCGATATTTGATGGACCTCCCTTTGACACTGTGTTTTTCAATTGATGCATGCAGCTTGTACAGCGCTCGCTTCCACTATCGTCACTGTTTTGTTTGCAAATTTGACACAAGTTAAGAAAGGCGTACACTTTGCTTCTTAACTTGACGAAATCCAAGGCATACGGGAATTCAATTCGAAAGAGTCCCGCAATTCCAGCATTATCCTTGTTGTACAGCGGATGATCCTTTTCCAAAAACGAATGGTCGAATATATGGCCGAGTTTTTTCAAATCATGCAAAAACGTTTGATTAGGGTCCTTTATTTCGCATACCGCACTGTCACATTCTCCCGCCGCCACATATAGCCTTGGGCCAAAAGTGTCTTTTAGCTGATAAAGCAGGTCATAATACCGAAGTTTTGCATGCTCTATAATGCACATTGCAACTAAAATGTTCTTGTCAAATACTTGATGAGTGCGACGAAGGTAAAAAATTGACAAATTTTCGTTTAAAACTGTGCAGTCTGCAAAATTGGACTGCCCACCCAGTTTTCGGCATTGACGGTCCGTTGAGCAAAATTTGACAAACAGGTTCCTTGTCCCAGCAAAAAATTTTCCAAACAAAAAGTTTCCTGCGGGACAAAAATAAAATAAATTAAAGGGGAATTAATTCTCGATTTTAAAACAAAAGCACTCACCGATATTTTTGGATAGCTGCTGCTCATGTTTAAATGTTGTCAATGCTCGAATTTCCAAGTTTTTTCCAATATAATCCTTAAGCCAAGGTTTTTGGTGAAATCTAATGGCGTAGTGGACGGTTTGTACCATCATTCCACGGTTAATGTACCACATTAACATTTCATACAACAAAAGAACATTTCTTTTGGAATTTTGAGTGAGAAAAATCTGATGTGCTCCAGTGTAATGTTCACTTGATGAAGTTGATGCTAGGATTACGTCATTTTCATGATCCACTTGATTTTGCCCTCTAGCGGGTAGTTTCTCAACTACGTAAGGATAATCTTCAGATTCTTTTTTAATTTTCTCAGGATAAATCAAGTCTACGCAAATCAAGTATCCGACCGACTTGTCACTTCCCAAATCCTCAAGCTTTAAACTTTTTGCTCTATCATCGAGAAGAAGTTCATATTTTCCAAAAGGCAAACTTTGGCACAACGCATATTGGTACTGGGAACATAAATCCACAGCAAGTAGCTCAGTTCGATCACCATGTTGTTTTGGGTGTCCACCAAGTCGCTCTGTGCAGCTAGTGACCCTTCTCCTCGACAAGTGTGAAACACCACCAATAATATTTGAAGAAACCAGTTGTGTAATTTCCGCGTTACGAAGGTACTCAAAGTTTTCTCTACAATTGAACATGGCCGCTGAAAAACTAAACCCAGCTAGGGTAAAGTCATGATGTACAGAGAGTTTATAATTTGACAGAGTCCAATGATTTAAACTTTGCATAACTGCATTTATGCCATGAGCTTTCCACAGCAAATACTTTTCAGCATAATCCTTTAACGTTGAACACTGAGCTTTGTCAAAAAACTTTTGAACAATCCTATACTCTTCAGTATCAAGACATCGCTTAAGATTAATGTCAACAAAGTCCTCCCGTTTGGGCAGATTCGTCAGATTTTCAAGATTTGCATCATGCAATATCGACGGAAAATAAAATGGGCCAGTCTTGGTGTTAAAATGGCGCTTGTAGTTTTGAAAGAAGACGGCATTCTCGTTTGAATCGTACAAGTTTACCAGGTTTGGAAAAGCCTGTGGCAAAAAATTCGTCAAATCTGCAGTTCTTAACAGTCCGTGTATTACAAGAGAAAGAAAATCATTATTTTTCCGTGGAATAATTCGAACGTTCTCTGAAAAGTTTTCACGAAGTGATTCCAACATCAAATGGAGAGTTGTTTGTTGACAACCGTGCAAGTAAACGTAAATAAAGGGACGTACTGACGCATTCAAGTTGCATGTTGTACACAAAAAGTGAATGTTGTTAGGAAAGTTTGACTTGAAAAATTTATTCCTTGTGTAATGATGATGGTGCATTACAGGTGGGCCGGTATTCATCCCATTTACAAGAGAATAAAACTCAACTCCGCATGCTTCACAATTTTTGGCAAGTTTCCTGGCAGCAAAGTCGTCATCCGTTGGGTCAAGTTGAATCATCTGGGTGCACTGTCTGTCTAAGAGATCCTTGGCAAATCCGGTTAGCGACAATAGAAAATTATCCATGCAGTTTGATCCAAAAAATGTTGTAGAATACAATTCCTCTTCTTCCGGTCCAAAACAGCAAATAGTATATCCCTGTGCAATCATTTTTTCATCGTCCGATAGTCGCGTACAAAGAACTTCTGCCGTAATCTTGAACGGAGCGCTAATTAATTTGTGTTGGTCAGAAAATTTAAAGAATTGCGAATCAGGAAATTTCAAGTTAAGCTTGCTGCTAATTAAACACGTTGCAGGATGTAAAACAAATTGAGTTTTTGAAAACGTGTTTGTACAAAATTTGCACATTGTCCTTTTGTATTTGTATCCATTGCAGAAAAATTTGCTTGTATCTGCAATAAGAGCGTAGTGAGCCCTGCTTTTGTAAAGCAAGCGCTGTCGTTTAGTTAAGTCCATTCTTTTAATTAACAACAAATTTACGTGTTGAGCACAGTCAACTTTAGTTGCCCGTACGGGAAACAGTTTTTTTTCCTTCTTGTCAAACGAAAAAACATTTACGCTGACATTATTAATTTTTTCGAAATATGAAATTGAAAATAAATCAACAAATCCTCTAAAATTTTCAATTTTTAAAAGCTTGTTTTCTTCAACATGCTGTAAAATTTTTTCATAATGTTGCGGTCGCTGCATTCTTCTTTTCAAGTCTGCCCGCTGTGTTTTTGTTAATGCATTCTGTTTAGAATTTGAAAGCACTGGCAATGTTATCATACTTCCATACAATTGAGCCAAAATGCACAACAAAAAACAGTCATTGTGCAATTGTGATCTAATGTTTAAAAGTCCTCTGCGTTTTTCCAAACTAGCAGGTGTAGGAAGGTACGAGCCAACCGAGGACGACTCAACAGCGACAAATGATAATAAAATTTGCTTTACCCGTACCATTGCATACCCAGACTTCTCATTCTTAAATAAATTTAAAGTTGAAATGTTGTAATTGAGTAAAAACTCTAAAATAGAAGTTGCAAAATTCGAATGCGTGACAAGAAGATATGGCGAGTTAAAAAACCGGTCAACAATATTTAAAGTTTTGAGTTCCTTCAACTTTAACTCAAAAGTTAACTTGGCTTTGATATTCACAAAGTGTTGTTGATAAGCAACTGTTATGCGACGCAACTCAGAAAACGTAGAGTCAAACGCTTCTTCTAGCAAAACAATTTGATTTTCAAAGTTGTGAAAATATGTAACAAGTGCCCCACGGTGTGCGACCCTTGAAGGAGAAAACATTTCACTCGTAACACGAAAACTATTGTCAGTAGTTCCCAACCCAATCTGGGGCCGGTTTTGACAACTTGTGTGTTCTTGTATCCGATTCAAGAAAACAGACCCACAAGATGTACAACAATGTGAATTAAGATGTGACTGCAGTAAAGGCACACTGTTAGCTTTAAAGAGACATCCCTCCACCCCACATGCAAACTAGAAAAAGCAAAAAAAACATATAGCTTAATCATAATAACATGTTGATAATGTTACGTACCTTTCTGGTTACAGCACTCATATTCACGGTAGCAGTAGTTGATTCACCAAGAGATGAATAACAAATGAAGGCAGGCAGAAACGGTTTCTTACTATTTAAGATTGTTTGTATTCACTAAAGCAATTTCTAAACGGTTGCTTCTTTGTGGCAGTTTTTAACAGGAGGTTCCGTAAAATGCTATCGTTGTTACGACGTTTCCTTGGAATAAACCGTTTAGCTGGTAACATTTTCTTCGAAACGTTTTGCAGAGCCAACGTTTTTTTTCCTTTTGTGTTTTTGACGTCACGGGCTGTATGTTCGGTTTTTTTAAACTTGCTGGTAAAAGATGCGTCATTTTTTGGAGGGTCAGTATTTGTTTCACCTCGCCCCAAAACATCTATATTTGTAATCTCCGTCGGCGCTTCGACACTTTTTAAAGAAACGACATGTTCGAGGACTTTTTCCAAAAAAGATGAAATCAAGTTTTTTTGTTCTTCACTCCCAATCATAATCTTTATTTGAAACGCATCCCGTTGGTCGTTTCCAATGCAATATTGAAGCTCGGTAATAAATTCAATACCAAACTCTCTATCGTCGTTTTCAACTTTAGTCCAATAAGAATCCATTTTTAAAACTTTAACAAGCAAGTAAATATATGAATACTTCAATGCCACGCGTTTCACGAAAAAAAATTTGAGAAACTTTGCACAGTCAAGAATAAACAATAGCTAGCATGCAGACAGTTTTGATGATAATGAGATTAAATTTCCAATTTTTATGCTTTTGTTGTGATCAAATAGGCATACGATTAGTCTTGACATTTTCAGAGTTGGCATGTTTAAGTAAATATTGTTGCAAAATATTGAATAAAATAAAAATCTTCTCAAGCATTCATGTCACCCACTTGAGATGCAAGTCAACTACGTCGTCATCATTATCAGCATCTACATCGGCATCATCATCATCATCAACATCAACATCAACATCAACATCAACATCAACATCAACATCAACATCAACCTCATCATCATCATCATCATCATCATCATCATCATCATCAACATCAACATCATCATCGTCAGCAGCAGCATCATCATCAACATCAGCATCATCATCAACATCAGCAGCATCATCAATACAATCGCGATTTGAGGAAATTAAAAACAAACTTACAATTAGATAAACTATCCTTGACATGGGGGCCGGTCACACGACTGAACGGTGTGGGTATTTTTTGTTAAAGGTGAAGATGAGCGTTTATATAAGGCAAGGATAGGTGGGCAGAAAAATTAAACAATTTCCCCCAGATATCATTGCCATGTCCAAAAGCTCGATTTTTAACATCCGGCCCAGGCAAGCAGCTCTCAGGTTGCCCCAGTTGACATAAGGTTGAATTGTTTACACATTAACATGGCAACAAGCACCTATTTCGTGATTACAACAAACACAAAACAGCTGAAATTGCCATGGTATGTTGTAAAAAGATGAATCGTCAAAATTTGAATCTGGTCGGATTGGTGATGATTTAATACATTTCCGTAGGGTCGGGACCACGAATATTTATAGATTCAATTGAGCTATAAACGTTCATGATCTCAACCCCACAGAATGCACAAGCATGCAAAATAATGCATCTGCGGGGCCCAGGATGGGAGAAATGCGGAAGAGTCAAAAGCAAGACAGACTGAAAAAATAAAATAAAGTTTTTAATTTGTCCATGTTAACAAGTGGGTAAATGCAGTAGTTTTAAACTCTTGCACTTGTGATCTTTTTAAATTTTCTCTCGTTTTTCCATAACTACCTAATGGCTTTAAAGTAAAAAAAATTTCAGAGTAGTAATTCAAAACAGTATCCTTTTTTCTCTCAGGTTTAATATCACGGGGCATTGAAATTCCATCGTAATCTGTTACGCGTGGAATCGTAGGATCAAAAAAATACATGCCATCTGAGACATGCGCATCAAAAGTGTGCTGTAAACCGAGAAAATTTATGATGAAAGATTTATCCGGGGTCCAGAACGACAAAAGATCGGACAGGGGCCAGAATTTGGGAGATTTGAACACGAATTCTTCTAAAATATTGTTGACTTTTGCAACAAAATATGTTTGAATAAATGAAACTTTAAAACAGTCTAATGTTTCTGCGGGAAGTATGTCATTCTTTATCCCCTGTATAATTGTATACTGGGCAAGCGAAATTCGATTACACTTGTTTCTCCGCGGCAGGCAAGGCAAAGTTTTTGGGCGCCTATTTTCCATGTCATAGACGTATGAAATGTCTCCAGATTCAACAAAGAGGTTAAAATTTGGAATAACAAAACCGCTGTAGTAGAAAAGGAAAACACAAATTGAGTTGGTAAACTTCATTGTATTATAAACTATTAAAGTTAGTTTGCCTACCTGCAACCCACACAAGTCAAGGGTC
This sequence comes from Willowsia buskii, assembly GCA_034700685.1. NCBI lineage: Eukaryota > Metazoa > Arthropoda > Collembola > Entomobryomorpha > Entomobryidae > Willowsia > Willowsia buskii. Next base: position 15,962 of record JAQIXW010000563.1, read on the forward strand.
CGTTACTGTAATTGGGCCGGTTGTCGGTTCCCTCATCTAAATATGACCGGGGCCGGATACTATTCAGGGCTTCTCTTGTAATTACTTTATCAATTACAAGGTTCCCAAGTACATAGTCAATTTCAAAATTTGAATTTGTGCAGGAGCTGTGATCACACAAGATGGCATATAACTTGCCAGTTTTTACGTCAAAGTCAACATCCGGTATCGGCCACAACGAATTATATATATCAACAAATTCGGGTCGTCGCCTAACAAACTTTGCTCCACAGCAATGTCGCTTGCGTTTAGTATGATCAATATACTCGTAATGAGTATAAAGCTCAGTAAGCGAATTTGATGGTTTAAAAACCACGTTAATTAAAAGGATAAAAATCTTGAGGGAAAGCATTTTCACCCCAAAACAAGAGTTTTGAACAAAAAGACTGACAAAACAAAAATGATATTTTTTTTACATTGACTCTTTCGCTTTATAGTAAAATTCTATAGGTTTGGTACTCTCAAGACACAAATCACTCAACTGTTTTACTCTTGAGAGTCCAACATATATTTTCTTGTCTTCCTGCAAAAGACCATCAAGACACAGATATGCCTTTGAGTATGTTTGTCCCTGCGATTTGTTATAAGACTGTGCATAATTATTTTCCAATGGAAAATATTTTATTTGCACATATGTGTTAAAGTGACAGCACCAGACCTTTTCCTTTATAGCCGGAATGGGAACAGTCTGTTTCTTTTCATCCAAAAAAACGCCTTTAAAGGATGAACATTTTAAAACAATAAAAGAAGGCATCTGGTTTTTTCCGTCGTAAACAACATCAGAAATAATTCCTGATGTTCCATTTGCTATTCCCAAGTTATACGCAAGATTGCGTGTAACCATCACTGATATACCTTGCCCTGCATAAAAGTGTTTAATTTTTTTATAGCAAACAACACATAGAGGTGTAACTGTAGGTTTTATCAGTTTTACAGGTATGTTTAAACCTAATATATATTCCTTATTGAACGATTGAATTCGATCGTTTGTGCTGTAAATGTGAAGTACTGAATAAAAAGACTCTTTTTCTTGACAGCTCAAGTTTTGCAAAAGTCTGGTTTTTAACAAGGTCAAATCTTTTTTTGATACTTTTCTCTCTCTAATGTTTAATAACACTCTTGAGAAATCGCTGTCTTTAAGCTGACGTATTGGTTCTTTGAGTTTGAGTTTTGCATTCGCTTCCATAAAAAGCATCAAACCTTCTCTTGCAAAAACATCTGGACATGTTGATGGGTGTCTTGTGAGCACATAATCGCCAATGCACTCAATTTGAGCCCAGTCAGCCAACAACAGCAAGCTGACTCCAGCAAAGGGCTCTTGAGATTTTTTTATTGCCATTAGCCTTTTTGAAATTAAATTTAACATTCTTCCGCCCAGTAAGCTACATTCGTCCAAAACCAGCCAGCGAATATTCTTTAGATTGGCGATGACAGTTTTAGTTAGTGGCAGATTAAGCATGTTTTGCATTCGCATATGAATGCAGTAAAATCCGAGTAATGAATATACTGTGTTACAGTTTAGCAGAGACGCACTCAGACCTGTCATGCTCGCCACGGAATATTCCAATCCTTCACTATGCACCTCGTTGCAAAAAATGCTTGCCATATAAGTCTTGCCTGTAACACAAAATAACAAAAGAGCGACAATATAAGCAAGGGCCGGATATTGCGTGGACGGATTACGGGGCCTGTTTTTTTGTAATTGTTGACAAACGGGGCCGGAGACATGGCTTAAAATTAACAGACAAACAATTGTTTACCATAACCAGCAGGACTTTCAAGTACCGCAAAAACTCTTTCAGTTTTTGAGCGTCGAATAAGCTGCTTCATCTCAGTTAAACATTCTCGCTGACCAGCGTTTAAAAACACATATCGAGCCTTTTTGTGCAGGTTCTGTGAGACGGTCGATCGTCGTCGTTGCATAGCAATAAAGTCAGTGTAGTATATTGTGGGCATTGGATAAAATTTCCGTGATGCTCTCCACATAAATCTATGCATCGTGTCGTTACTCATCTTGATTTACAAAACGAAAGTGTTATAAAAGCAAAATGTTGTGATACGACGTGTGCCTGTTTCACGACTGCTCCGGTCTCGACTCAAAGTTTCTCTATTTCAACCAAAACATTTACGTAAGTTACTTGCGCATCTCTGTTTTAGTGCAAAAGAATTCAAGTGTAACGATTTTAAACGTTTTTGTTTTTTAGTTTAGCAGCTCTTTTTCATCCACCATCTCTAGAACCATGAACTCCAACTACAGAAAACGTACAGAGAGACGAACTTTTGTTTTATTATTGCATTTATATGTTTAATACAAAAGTCTATCTTTCTCGTATAGGAACACTACAAGATGTTCGATTTTCCTCCCCACCCCCGGCCAAGATGCGAAGAACCGCAATCGACAGACCCGAGTCTCCAGACATTATACCACAATCTCCAGAATTTGTACATGCGTCCCCACCAGCATTGACAATGTACCTAGCTGCCGAGAACCAGGCTTCGTGTGATAACCCCGACCGACCATTAACAACCGAAGACATGGTCCAGTTTCTAAATTCCCTTAAAAGTTATACCGACGCTGATTTCATTGAGGTATGCCTTTCGTTTGTTTAAATTTTCTCTATTTGGAACTATTATTTAGCAATTTTTGTTATAATTTAAAGAATATTGAGAGGTCTCCATCCTTTTTTTTGCATTGGTCTGCTCAACATTTGGGCAACGTTCTCTCACTGCGGCGGGCCGTAGATGCTTCTGATGCAACCGAAAAGATTTACACGCAAAAGGAAAATCAAGGCGCTAGACCATCGATAATCAAGTTTCCTTCTTCAGAGTTGGAAGTGTTTTTGAGGGATACATTGATTCCACTTTACAAAAAGATGCAGCGGCAAACAGTTTCTTCTCTCTTTGGGGAGCACGCATACCATGACTACCGACTACCAGCCTTTTGGAATCATCCTTTAGTGGTTTCAAACCCTGGAAACGACATAAAGATTCGACCATATATGGGGGATGGTGACACACGACCGTCTGTACGTATTTGGCAGCAAATTAGGAGGGACATAAGAACCAAAGATGGGAGGGTTCCTTGGAATGGCCCTACAATCAATCTTACAATGGGATGTTACCTAGGATACCTGTGCATGCTAGGTAATTAAACATTTAGTTGTCTAAAATGTTTACTTTTTTATTTTGTTAAAAATAAAGTAGTGAATGATATTGTTTTTAATTTGTTTTAGGAAATGAGCTTAGAGACATGGGAAAACTACCGGAGCAGCCGAAGCACGCCCTCGCACCCCAATGATTTTTAACCAACTGCATTTTTAAATGCAACCCCATCATAACAGTTATTTGAAAACCGTACAAATAAATTCAAAATTAAAAATTAAAAATTTTAAAAACCGAATGTTTAAAAATTCCCAAAAAAGTAAAAACAGTGAACTTAGTTAAGTAACAAAAATCACAAAATCGTATATCGTAAAAAAAGATGTCCAAATTCAAAACAAAATGTACAATAAAAATTGGTCAAGGGCTAGGCCCAAACAAAACCACGTTTTATTCTCTCTGATTCCTGCATCATGCAAGTATATTTTCATTAGTTGCATTTTGCTCGTCAAACCGCACACATTACACAACCAATTTTTTAAACATGGACTTTTATTCAGATAAATATGAATACAACTCATCATTTCACTTTAAAATATTAGAACAGGCAAAGTCTTGTGTTCAAAAAATAGATTTTGATAATTTATGCAAACATTGTTTCTGGTTTTTCATGAGTCACATGTGCATTATTCTTGAGAAAGGAGAATTTGATCATGTTCAATTATTAGAAATACTTTCAACTTATTTAACACTGTTGGAGGATTTTGAAAAGTTTCCACATTATTGGCAATCATCATTTTGCATCAAGCCGCTATTTTTTGAATTTATTGAAAAAATCGACACCATTGTTAAAAAACATGGATCCATTACGGAAGGGCTGGCTACAAAAATTTCCTCACTGTTTCGCAACGTGCAAGTAGTTTGGCAGCAGTGTGGTGGTAGGATACCACGGTATGACCAACATCAAACAAACTTTATCTAAAAAATGTCTACTACATCGCGCAGTTCCGTCTTTACTCCAAGTATTCATCTTTGTAACTTTAATGGGGTTTCATTTCCTGCAGACACATTTTCAAACAGGAGCAATTGTGAAAGACACAAACAGTTGAGTGGCTTTTGTTGTCACTGTTTTTGGATATTTTATGATAATCTTTTTTCAATTTTACGTGAAAGTAAATTTGACCATAACTGGTTTTCTCAAATTGTCGAAATGTACTTAAATCTTTTAACAAAATTTGGAAATTGTACATGTGTAAACCGTGTTCAATGGTGCAAGAGTGTTTTTCAAAGCTTTGTTAATGAAGTATTAATTTTTTTTAAAAAGTACAAGTCAAGAGAATGTGAATATTACAATCGAAATGTTTCGAGACTTTATGAAGCCATAATAAAGAGTTGGTCAATATGTGGTGGGAGACTTGCAAAATTTCCCAAGCACAAAGTTCCGTTTAATCCGTACATGGAAAGATAATTATAATTAACACTGATATAAATTATACCGGCCCACAGTTGATACAGGCCCGGGGCTGTTAGGCACTGTTAAGCACTAAGCAAGTACTTGAAAATGGAATTGCCTCTTACACGATGTGGTCACTACCAAGGGGCTATTGGATGCTAAAGAAATAATATATACAATGTTGCCTTTCGAATGATATGTAACATGCCATGTCTACATAAAAGCATATTAGTTCCCCTCAATGGCATCCCCCCGGGGAAATTGTTTTTTTATTTGATATTGATAAAATCTTAACCAGTGAAAATTATCCGTTTGAATGAGACATCATTTGTCATTATAGGATCAAGTTGACATTTACCCCCAATTATCTTCCCCCCGGGGGTAATTGTAAATACTAAAACATTTTTAATAATTAAAGCCTTCAGTGGTCTACCCAATTGCAATGTTTAGTTTAAATCGGATAAAATTTTGATCTCACATATTTTCTCATAAAGGCAGACTCTCCCATACACAAGCCTAAGGGGTATCATGAGACAGCAGCGGAAAAGTCAACAAATTCTTTTCTTCATCACAGCAAGCTGTCACATGTGAGTTGATTTCTTTCCTTTCTTCTATCTGTCTGAAAATGCTGTCAAAGTTTGAGGTAAGCTAAAATAATTATTTGTAGTGGTATTTAATAGTTTGTTGTTGTATTTAATAGTTCACAGTGTTTAATAACTATTATTATTTTATTTTCACTGCTCCTCTATTTATTCCTGCATGGAATGCACGTGGCAAGGATGTGCGTACGTGATCTGGCCCAACCTCACACAATCTTGTTTACGCAGAGAAGAGGTCAACGGTTTGGTGTTGGAAATGGCAGGTCCCCTAAACACTGAGCTATGTGTGAGATTAGGCGCTGAGTCAACCACACCATCATATATTGGAGAAATTGTCGGTAAGTGTAACATGTTAAATTTTAAACACATTCCTTTAATGCATGCTAATGGTTTTTTTTTGTTTTGTTTCAGATGCACAAGAAGAAATATCATCTGTTCTCTTTTGGATGAAGTTGATGCTGGTGCTGGTGGTGCTTGAGGCGGTTGCTGTGGTGCTTCGTTGTTTGTGGAGGTGGGGACGAAAGTGGTGGTGGCCACAAGAGGAGGAAACTCCAAAGGAGCGCACAAGTCCGGCCCCCAAAAACAACCGGCCCGCAATTCCTCCAAGACCACCCCTTTCCTCTTCAATCACTCGTCGGGGATTTTCTGTCCCCCCCAACGCATTTAATCGGGAGAGCTCCCTCCCACCCACCATAAATATGGAGGAGTTTTGCCGGAGGAATCCTGGCCCCTCTCGCGCGGCAACACCTCTCCGATCCCGTTCGGGGTCGTCCCAGCCTCCGGTCCTCACTCCCCACCAAACCCCACTTCGAGGAGTCAGTCTGGTGAGAGAGGAGAACTTTGCCTCATGGGACAATGACGGCTCAATATTATTTGAGCGTCAACAACAACAGGAGGGACAACAACAACAGGAGGGACAACAACAACAGGAGGGACAACAACAACAAGTGGGACAACAACAGCAAGAGGGACAACAACAGCTAGAGGAAGAGGAACTAGCCACCAGTATGAATAGTGACAGTTCCTACGGCGATGTGCAATTTAATTTTCACAATGGAATCACCGGGATGAATTTAAGTGGGTCTGACGTTGAGCTAGTCCATTTTCAACGTTTTAACAACGAGTTTAGCTCAACGATCAGACCTATCGTTCATCCCGGTGATTCTGTTGTTTAGTGAATTCTGTGCGTCATAGTGATAAGATTCAATGACGTAGTGCTATATTTAGCTTTTCATCATTGAGTCTTATCGTAATAACTTATATTAAATTAAGGTAGGTATAATCTCCGTGCAAACCCACGAAAAGTTCGACGCTACCTACTAGATACTCCAAATTAATATGCATGCATTTCTTTATTGGCCTAACCTATAACTAACCTAACCTATATACTTAACATATAACTTAACCTATACTTAATTAACCTAACCTACTTAAACTACTACTAATTAAAACTATATTTAAATAAATAATCAGAGCATGCAAAATAAAGGACTGATTTTTTTCATTATATATGTATTTACATATTTTATTATCATCATCATCACCATCACAACAACAAAAACACATTTTCAGCAACCGTTAACGCAACATGCAAGCATATTACGTAAACCACAACATGCCTCCCTCCCCCATCCCCTACGCACCCATATCAATTTTAAACTACTGTTCCAAATAATATCAAGGAAATGTGTACGGCGATATTGTAGATTCGCCGTATTGAGTGCCTTGTATTTATTCCTCCAAATGTTGCAAGTTTCACTCATGTGGACTCAGTCCTCGAAGTTGGTACGATTTCACGGAGTAACATTTCCTGCTGTCAATGCTTTCGGCATATTTGTACAATACTTCAACTGGATCGACCTTGATGAGATCATTTGGCTGTACAACAATTTCATCAAATATGAAGTATCATTTCACTCAGAAACAAATACAATGGAAGATGCAGGTTCATCAATAAAAATATCGGAGGAAAAATCTATAAAACGACAGTTGTTCGTAAAAACGCTTTTGCAAATTCAAACGGTATTTCCCTTCCCCACTGTTCTACTCTTCAACATATTCATTTTGGAGAATCCATGCTTCCCCACTTACGTGGGCTATTGGATGAGTCATCAATGTCAAAACACAGAGCTCGGAGTGTCCCTCAAATTTATTTGGAATGTGAAGCATATTGGCATCGATATTTTGATTGCTATACCGTCTCTACTTACAGTTGGACTTATGATTGTGGGAGCTGCCTATGTCGCCGGAGCGGGGATACTCTTATCTGGACATATTTTTTGCTCCTACGTTGAACAAAATGGATCAAAACTTGCCATGACAAAGAGGGTAAACCAGCACACCGAAATGTGTACGTTAGACATGCGTAAGATTCAACTGATGCTGAACTACTACCGATATATCAACTCTGATGGTCTACTAACGGTTGGAATTGCGGGTGTCACAATATGTCAAATATGCTGCTTGTTCAACATTGTGAAAGCAACACAAACTATGGATTTCACTGGAATGTTTTTTGTGAACATTGTTATGGCGGCAATAATGGCCTGGATGCTGATTTTCTTTTATGGGGCATTAGCCGACGTCTACAAGGTCTCAAGTAGAGTACATTCAAGGTTAAATGGAAACATGGCTTTGAAGAAGAACAAGTGGTTTAATAGGTGGCAAAAATCATATCCCATTCTGAAGGTGTATTTCGGGGAATCCAATTTTCTGGAGCCTGTAACTCCACTGAATGTTGAAAATTTTGTTATAAATACCACTCTTAGTTTTTTACTTGCTTAGTCGTAGGGACATCCGTCCTTTTAGCAAGCTGAGAAAAGTAAAAACAAAATATATGAAGCTTTGCTCACTATACACCTATTTCTTTACAATCAAATCAAGCATTTAGGTCTGGGTTAAAAAACCAATATTTTCATTACGCATATTCAAAGCGAAAAATAGACTCTAATGATGTAAGCATTCCTAAAATAATCAAGATGCTATAATCTAAATATGTATTGAAACGGGATTCACATATTAGTGAAAAAATACGTAAGTAAGCAAATATTAATAAGCAATAGTTTTTTCTTTGACATGAACGAAAAGATGGCTCAGTAAAATAATTGATGGCGGTTTTTTACTTAAATTATAGAGGACATTTCATGATTGATGGCAATCTAACGGATCTACAAATAAGGTTTGGTTAATTTATGAAATACATCTAGTTTAATAGTAATAAAGCTTGTAAGATAATTGTGTAGGGAATGAATAGTAATGTGGTATTCAAAGCTAATTAATATTAATTAATTTCTGATGCTACACTTATTTTTTAGAAGATTTTTAATAACTTTTGTTCAATGATACGTATATACAAAGGCGCATTTCTATCCAAATTTTGCAAAAAGATCTTATTACCTTAAATTAAATGGTCAACAACAATAAGTCTACTAATTTAAACAATACAAACTCTAGTATAGGATTGCGATTAGTGTCATTTTAATAGAAAAAATAAGAATAATAAACCCTAGCATTAATAAGATATTTTGATCTAAAATATAGAGAAAATTATTTTTTAAGGAATACTCTTGTACATATTTAGCAATGTTTAAGCTCATTCTATATGTTAAAATAGACATTTTGGTACCCTTTGTAAAACTGGAAGACAAGTTAAAATTGACAACTAAGGGCTTTTATGTTTTATGAATAACGAGTAATGAATGCATGCAATAATGAAAGTGCTTATTGCACAAATCATGGTTGGCATTTGAATTAGCCATGCACTAGTGGATATCATTCTACTAGTAGGGCTTTCACTGATGTTAAAAGTACGAAATTGTTCAACTACAGCATGGAATAAACATTTGGATAAACTTTTCATTTTCAAAATATATTCAAAAATGTAATTTTTTTATTTGTTTGTTGGTTCCTTTTTTCGGCACGAATCTAATTCCAGTAACCACCATATTTATGTAAGTCGTTCTGAATATTAAGAGATGAAGTTATACAACCACAAGTTAATTGAGAAGGTAATTGATCTTTGCCTTAGATAGAATAATTTAAAAGCAAATATGTAAATTCACTTCAGGATAAAAAGCAAAATAAAAGAGCAAACTAATTTATTTAAAGAAGCAACTCATAACCTCTTGCCTGGGGAAATCCATGGTTAAGGAATCATTTAAATTTATCTCGATTACCTAACGCACAAAAATCATTGCCCTAATGTATGCTTATGTGGCTACTCCATTTGTCGGCTATTTAAGCGTATCTCAATTTCAAAAGGCAAAGCAAAACAAACGACCAAATACGTAATTTATTCGTTCTCCATCTAGTAAAGCGGTTAGACTAATGGATATTTAGTAATTAATTCAGAGCTTTTTGATAGGTTTAGGCTAATGTCTATTATTTATTATTCTGTGAGGTAAAACCGAATAAAAAGCGGGTTGCTTTTATATGCTTACGTGAAAGCTCTTACATGTCTTCTCTCCGTCATTATTTAATTACGAGGGTATATAATTTTCCTGGTAGTTTTAAATTCACGTAAATAATTTTCGAATGAGATGAGTAGGTTGAGATAAAAGCAGACTGGTTGGCGCTCGGTATGAAGAAAGAGGACAAAGCAGATGCCCACTATAATAAAAGGAGTGTGAGATTGGTATAGAACATATCAGGAATCTGAACAAACTCTATCCAAAGATAAAGAATTATTTGAAATGTCCCAGTTGCTATGATTATGATGGTAGCTACGAAAAAATATTCTATCGTTAAAATCCAAAAGGCAAACTGGCCTTCTTTTTTAACCGCATACGCTTCATGGATACGAGTTTTGTGAAAATATATCATAATCACTCCACTTAATCATAAAATACTAAACATTTCTCTTTGCTCGAGTGGAGAATAATATATTTGTTAGGTGGCAAGAGTAAAATTGTGTAAGCTTTTATTTTACTGTGGATTATAAGCTAAGAGGCATACCTGGCATTCGAAATGGTTTGATTTCATAATTCGCTTATAAATATTTTAATTCTTTTATTCGTGCTGGTGGATGTAAAACATTTCATATCTTGACTTGAATTTAAAGAAGATACTTCTAATTCTAACGCTCCACCACCACCAACTGGTTCCTGTCTCGCTTTCTTTCTCTTCATTCTCTCCGCTATCAGGAGAAGTAGAGGCTGCAAGTTTTTGTAAATTTTCTCTCTTTCTCATCGTGTAAAATGATAAAACGTATTTCAAAAGTGGTGCCCCTCCTTTTCGCCTACTGACAAAAAAAATAACTGCAATGTTTGAAAATGGCATATCCTTGCTTCCATGGTATTTGTTTTTAAGTAAAATAAGATAGAACAATTATTGCATATTATATAACATAGATTTAAATAGAATTTAAAGTTAAAACCCGTATTTTTAATTTCATTTTTAGAAGATTGCTGTTATGAAAGCCATTAAAAATATTTTATGCACTTTAAAATACATCATTAAAGCTAACGATTTCATTGCAGTTCCGCATGCAACTTACAAATCAAAATGAGAAATTTTTGTTTCTTACTCTTTGATTAAAATTGTAATATTTCTGTTGGCTTGTGCATTTTCGCAATTGAAAAGGTCCTTTTATTATTATTGCAATTGCTACATTGCATGATGGATGATGATAACTATTAAGTAGCTATTAAATAGCTGCACGCTGTATGGCTATCCCTTTGCATCAGCACACTTGCGTTTGCTCGCCGTTTTGATTTATATTTAATATTCATTTTACATGCTATGACGATTACACACTAGGCATTTTTTAGTTGTAAGGTTTCAGTTTTAGTAGCAAATAAATGAATTACATTATTAGGTAGATTCAATACATATGCGTCAATTCGAAAAACCAAATTGCATGCAACTTTTTTTTATAGCAGCTCCTTTTGTACTACACCAAAACTCCGATATTAAGACTCTATCATAAAATGAAATACGATTTGTTCTATTGGCCTCCTGATTGTATACACAATACAAAATAGGTAATCATCGTCATCATTATCTGAATAAAAACAAATAAAAAGGACGAATTTAGTTTAGCAAATTTCACTGCATTTCAAAATCAGAAACTAAATTACTTTCTTACGCTCATTACGACTCCATAAGTTATAGAGAATACGTTACTAGCTTTGATGGAGGCAACCGAATTAAATTCCACTTGACTCCAAACAAAAGCGGCATCAGATGAATTCACCGATTCTCTATTCTCTACAACTTCCAGCCAGTCTTTTAGCACATGAATGTTTTGTGGCACTTGGGCAGCTAAAAAAAGCAAAACCCAACTGGTGCCAAAGTATAGGAAAAACTGAGCAACAACCATTGTCTCAGTGTAGTTGCCATGATTTCTATCCACCGTTACATTTTCGAGGTTTACTGCATAATTCAGCACTATTTCCACAATGTAGAGCGTTATTAAGTTGCCACATATTTTATTAGTTATTCGAGATAAATTCTGAAGGGAATTTATGAGATGGCAAATATTTCTCCAGAATTGGTTTTTATCCATTTTAGCAGAAACTATCCCACCCTCAAATAAATTGGTACTCTTCTCATTGCTCACATAATTTCCAAATGATCTCGAAGCGCACCACAAAGTAAAGCATGAAGAAAATAGGAATAAAGTTCCACAACAATAAATTAAGGAACCATGGACTGCACCAATAAGTTGAATAATTTTCCAAATATTTTCTGGGTCTAGTAGTCCTTCGTGAATTTGATAAGTTTGGTTTATTTGCCTTTGATACATATTTAGTCTGTATAGTGGCGTCAGAATGAAGCTGGTGATATACAAAATAAAGCCAAAACTTCGTCTGGAAGTTAAAAATTTCACTTTTTTAAGATGATCTGGCAACTTATCCAAATTATTTATTAGGTCGACTAATTTGTGCTTCTCAAGCCACAAGATGTATACGGTTAGTAGCTTACGCAACACAACTGACGAAATGGCAACGAGTTTAAGATATTCTAAGAGAATTCGTTTACTCTC
>JAQIXW010000564.1:0-28107 GCA_034700685.1 Willowsia buskii
ACAACAACGAGGTGTTTGAAAGTAAAAATAAATTTGTCTTTTTTCCTATTTTATTATTTTTCCACTTTCATTTTATTTGTTTCCATTTTTTACGATGATGATGCTCTTACCAAGGATGCGTATTTTTTTATCCTACCGGTTTACTCCTCTTTGATCAAAATCTTCTGTACTAATAGTTTTCCCCAGCTTAAATGACGAAAAGAATGTATATTCTATAGACTTCCTTTATGACTGCTTCCTTGCACTCTTATTATAAACTTGTGTTAGATCCTGGCTGCGCGTCGCATCTCATTGTTTTCTTTTATTGGGCTGTGAAGGTTTATGGATCATGCTTTCGTGCACCTAAAAATTCAATTTAAAGATAAGGGATAAGAGATCTGCCGGTTTGGTTACTTTCTCATAAGAAGAAAAGAAAACGGCGGAAAAGGGAATCTCTCTCTCTTTTTGTAAAAGAAAAAATATATAGGAAAAAAAGTATTATTATTGATCTGATAAAAGGAGAATCCTGGGTATTCATGCGGCAGGTAAATGTTCAGAGTATGTGTACATATACAATATGCACATACAAAAATAATATTATATTCATTTATAAATGTATAGTTAGTAGTAGAAATAAAAACCAAAGGAATTCGCCGGAAGACACTTGGAAGTAATATGTGAGTGTGTGTTGGGTGTTATACGGTTTTCCTGAGTTGGAAAGAAAAGTAAATGTAGCAGACAAGGTTGGTAAATGGATACATCTTGAAAGTTAAATCAAATAGTGTTTCGTCTTGTTCTCCTGAAGAGAGAGAGAGAGAGAAAGAAAGGGAAGATGAGACCAATTGAAGGGGTTTAAATTGAAAGAGTGAAAGGATTGAATAAGGTTAGTGGTCCTGCTTGTAACAGCAGTTTTGATAGTGCTGGAGTTGTTGATAATAGCGTCTATTGAGTTTGGCTGGATATTTGTACATTTATGTGCATAGGTGTTGTAAATTTTTAGTAAGTTTTGTTGAACATTTCCCGGAACCTCTTTTGTTTTGTGTGCACCATTATATATGTACATAAGAATGGGTAGGTATATTTGTATTATGTATTGTCTTGAGAATGAAACTTCACAGAGTGGAAGGAAGAAATGGGGAGAAAGGATGTGTGATACAGGCTTTGAATATTGCTGGAATTGATCTTGTGTTGTTTCAAGGGAATAAGTTGGTATACGGCATGACTGTGTCTGGTGACATTTTCTTTTTCATTTTGCAGAGAACAATGAGTGAATATGTATGCGTATAAAGTACAATCATATAATTTGACAGAAAATCACTTTTCCGTCCCAAATGTCTTATATACATGCGTTTATGCATTTGGTTAGAAAATCTCTGGGGGCTTAAAAATACTTTAGGTTTGATTCTCTCAAAACAATCATCATTGTGGATAAATCACCGTGCACACATCACTTCAGTTTACAGTCAAATTGGCTTTGGTTTAAGCTTTCATAAGGTTTACCGCGGCTTTTGTAAATACATGGAGCTAAATATAAGGTCCTGCTATGAAAGTGACACAAAGCGTTCTCTAGAAGTCAGAAGAGTTCTACTGGGAAGTTTTAAGGTGAACGATATTGAAGTGTATAAATTCTATTGAATATTGATGCGTTTTTTTTATGACGGTACTATGCTCTTTAATTAAAGAGATGAGATAACTAAACTAATGATTGACTGAAACTTTATGAAGTATTAAGGAATGCAGGTATGCATGATAGATACTCGTAGGTTTCTACTTATAATCATAAACAAGTGCACTTGATAGAATGAACTATTTTTAAATTATAATTTTTTGCGGCAGTCTTGAATCAAACCCATAGGTTTACTAAATAGTAAAATATTATAATTTCCAGTCTGAGAAATCACAGCATTGATTATTTCATACCGAATATTCTGTTAGGCTTACATCTGTATCAGCAAAAATTGTAAAGTACCCTAAGGATAGAAATGGCAAAGAGAAAGAGTTGGAATTCCTGAAATGGAAATAAATATACATTATGGAAATGACATGAATGGATGAAAAGAAAAAGACAAGAGAACCGGAGTCCGTGATAAAGTTTATTTTTACTGAAAACAATCCTCCTTCTCTTGTACAACTTGAAATTTTCGCTTTACTTACTTTTCATCTTTACTTATCCTCATGAATTGGAACTTTCCCTGAGGAATCTGTAATGTTGTTGTTACTACTGCTGTCGCTGATTTTTTTGTATTCCATTTTATAAGTACCACATTATATAAAGACTATATGCGAAAACGTATATCAATATAAAATGCGTTGTAGATTGAGTAATGTATACATATAAAAGAGTAATAATAGTGTTATCACAAGAAACCCTTTAACAAAAAAGGGTCCCAGACGATAGTCATGTTTCGTCATTGTAATGTATTTATTTATGTGCTAGTATAAACATTAAGCTATTTTCTTGCTCACTGGCTGAACTTCTTTTTTTCTGTGGAGCAGACAGGGTTGAAAATTCAATCCTTCTTGGTTCATATGGCTTGCCATTGTGTTCTCAATAATGGTATATATATCACATACTACCAAGATAATAAATAGTTGGAAGTTGGAACTTATAGAATTCTGTGTGAAGTATACGATGATCACGATCAAAACAGCAGCAGCAGTGTAACCAGAAATCTAATATAGTTTTCATGGACCCATGAATATCTGGGTAGAACGTTTTGCCGAAGAAGAGGGAAAAATGTTGCTGCTGAAGAGAGAACGGATAAACATTTATGTTAACTGTTGACATTGATTGAATACCAAGAGACGTTTGCAATTGTTGGCTATGTATTCTACGAGGAACATGAGAGAGCAAATGTAGGAAATGAGTTGTGAATTCCTGCAAAGGACTATACTCTTGCTACTGATGATGATGCTGTGTGTGTGGTGATCATGTTTAATGTTGAGTTTGCTGCTCGACGAGGATGATGAAGATCATCATCGTCAGTATCGCCCTGATGGCATTTTAGCCGATAGCTATACTAGGACCACCACTCTCTTTCTCTGATCTCCAATGATAATGATGTTGATGGCATTTCGCGTTTCACAACTAATACAGTACGTGCCCGTTTTTCAACTGTTATCCATTCAAAATATCTATCTGCTCTGCTCACACAGACAAAGCATGCCAACTTAATACGATTGAAAGACTCATTTTGGTTTTGGTCTATATCTCCACTGTGCGTAGGGCATTTTCTCAATGCTTTTTGCTTATTATGTAATAACGTTTTCTGATGATGGTTTGGTTCTAGTGCTCCATGTCGACTCTGTTGTTCACGGCGTGTGGACAAAAATAGACTTGGATCTCTGTAAAATGCATACTGGGCCGATAGTTTGTTGGTGGGTTCCGAGAATCGGAAACAGGAACATGTGTGTGTATCTTCGCTCCTTCATATTTTGATTCTTCATCTTTTTCGCCGAGAAAAAAATGAAGTAGGAGTGTAGAGAGGAGAGATGGAGACAAAAAAGAAATGATGTGCATGGAATATAAGCTCTTGACATAATCATCATCCGAGTTTTTTGGACCGAGTGTGCCAAGCCGTTATAGTTCATTCTCGTTGGACTCTAGAGGAACACAGAATTAGATAGTTTGTACTCCTCCTCAGGGAGCTTATGGGATATTCATTCATTTTGCGAGATAAGACGACAAAAGAAAAACAGGGCGAGATATTGCTATTCTCATAATAAAATGGCGTTATTATCATGGAGCCATTTGTTGTAGAGCGGGATATGATGCAAGTGTAGCAGATGATGGGAGAATGTGGAAAAAGGTAGAGTTGGATGTAAAAGAAAAAACGGAAGCATATTATTATGAATATTACTTTAAAAAGTTACTACCTGCTGTTGCTTTTTTTTGTGGAAGCACACATTGTAGAGAGCTGAAGTTGTTGTGCATGTATCTCAATGATGATAAAAATAGATGGTAGTACTAATGGCAGAGTCAGGAGAAAATAAGAGAAAAAAGTGAAGACGGGTATTTTTGAGAGTTTTAAATTGTCTGCTGGCGCTTTATTCGTGGCCATTCTAATAATAAATGGTACAATAAGGGAGAAAAAGATCCTCCCGCTGCTGCTGTAGCTGATATACAGCTTAGGCTGTTGGATGATGAGTTGTTTGTTGTTGTTTTTGCTGTTTTGTTGCCTTTCGCTATTTGGGTTGCACCTATGGTTAATAATGTGTGGAATGAACAAAGCAAATGACACTGGAGAAGCCTATAAATCAGAGATGAAAGGAGTTGGTGAGACGGCTCGCCGAGGAATAGTATGCAACATAAATTTAGCACTGTTGTCAGAAAGACGGGCCATTATATGCTCCTCTTCTGCACAGGCTTTTATGACCTTCTGTGAGCATATTCCAGAGAGGAGAAAGCAACTTGACTTGGGACTTGGGAGTAGTAAGAGTTTAGTGGATAGAGAGAGAGAGAGAGGGAGAAAGCGAAGTGAAAGAGGGAAAAGTTTCCCATTGAGGGAGAAAGGATGCGGTGTGGGAGCTCGCTACTTTAGAATAATATGTTTTGTATGAGTATGTACGATCGTGGTTGACGGTGTTTGTTAGTATTTGTGTAGAAACAAGTAGCAAAAGTAAAATGGATAGAAACACATCCTTTAACACGAAGAAAACAGTCATCGAATATTCACAAAAAGAAATATGCACCTTACTTGTTCCTCTGCTCTTCTACTGTCCGGATATTTTTGTTTGGTGTATGGGTACCGTATATATACCACGGTAAATGTTTACAAGGTGGTGGTATTCTTATTTTTTCTGTTGCTTGAACATCAAGCACCATACCACCGCCGTTATACCGCACCACCACCACTACCACCAACGAGATAATCCTATTTTGGGGTGCTGCTGCTGTTAGTGTGTGACTCAAACGACTGGAAATATTACTTCCCTTCCCCGCTGGTATGCATCCCTGATGCCATCCTTTCTCTCGCTCTCTGTCTCTCTTTCTCCCGTTTAGTTTGTGAATCCTGTGCAATTTGCACAAAAAAAAACAGGAAACTAATGGCAATGTCTTTGGTGGCACATTTGCTGCCGTTACTGCTACTATAGAGTACCTTTTTATACCTCGTTCATTCCTCGCCTCTCTCCAGTTTGCTGGATGATATGAAAGTATGGCTAGCTAAATGGCAGAAGTGAATGCAGTGAAATAGAGAGGAACACGCAGGCAGGCAGACAAGACAGGCTTTTTGGGATATAATTAAGCGTTGCTCTCCCTCTCTCTCTCTCTCATCGTCATGAATTGTTGTTGGTCGGCGGTTTTGCAGGAATGGCCAACGAAAGTGATCCTCTCTTCTACTTGGAATTGGTTTTCTCTCTGTCTTGGTTTCCTCTCTCTCTCTGTGTGCATTCAAGTTGATGATGTATGGATGGGTGGATGCCATGTGCAAGGCACGGCTTTTGAATCCAGCACCAAGTTATTTGAAAATTACAAAAGGTGAGAGTGAAATATATTGAGCATAGAAGAAAGACAGGGAAAATGGGCGAAATGAGCTTGACTTCACGATAATAATGGTGGCTGGTTAAATTACGTTTTTAATACTCTTTCTCTTCGTCTTCCTCCTTCTTTTCTTGCTGTCTCCGTATCTCTCTCTCTCTCGTGCTCTTTCTGGTTTTTGGCTATTTCCTCCCATGTCTTTCTCGAAACCAGATATCTGTGTAGATACACACTTTAGGTTTTGCATTGCATGTTGTTTAATGTTAATGGCAAGTTTCTTCATTTAATCAACTCATCATGATGGCTCACAGCGTTTAAAAAGGTTAATGGTTATAAATATACAATAATATGTACAGAAAGAGAGAAGTGTTTTTGGGTGAAGTGCTCTTTGCACAATGAACCGTAATATGAGCAAGGTTTATTAACTCTGTGTGGAAATGAAAAGTAAATGGGATGACCGCAACTACATCATTCATACCACCACCCATTAGACAATTGAATATTTTCCTCCTGCTTTCCATTATTTTGCTCAGAGGACCATACGAATTCCCAGTGGTTATGAAACAATTTATGGAACACGTTGGTAATTTTGCATTGGAAAAACAAAACTTTCTACATTCTAGAACTGAAATGGGAACAGTAATTATGATTATTTTGTGTGTTTTGAAAATTACAACTTACCGCGTACTTGTTTCTTGTGCCCACACAACATATAGCAAGTCTAGTTGTTTTAAAGTTTAATTTTCACTGTGACTGACCCCAGCAGTATAGTTTGTTGAGCTCCAGTTTCCCATGTCCATTTTCAAGCCGATTATCATCTGCTTTTTTCATGCTGCTTCGAACTAATTGCCTTTATTGCTGCTCTCATATTTATTTGTTTTTTATTATGTGCAATGCAATGTGGCTATAGTGCAGAGAATGGGCGATCAAAAAAATCAGTTGAAATTGCCCCACGAGTTCTCCATACTTCATTACATTCCATAAAATATAACAGCAATATGGGAAGTAAAGAAGCATGGAGTTCGACTGTGAGGCTGTGTTGATTTTTTGTGCCATTTCCGCTATCCTTCCTTTCATTGTTTTGATTTCCTTCCAAATTCCTCCACGCAATTCCCAAGGTTTTTTGGTAGACTGGCTGGTTGTTTGATGGGAATAATAGTTGTGGTAGAGGATGAACTTGTTCTGTTTCTCCAAAGCTTTCATTGTTATTGCTGGAATTATTATGTTTATTTCTGTCGGAGCCTTCATAGTTGTTTGTGTGATCTCCTTTTTCTAAAGCCTTTTATATTTCTTCGGTAGAAAACAGGGGGACAACTTTGTTTTGATGTGACACATTCACTGATTGCCAAACGACATTGCTTTCCTCAACTATTGCTACTACAATTGTCATACATTGTTTTTGTCTCGGTGAAAAAAAGAGACATGGATTGTGAAGGAAGTTGCATCATGGAACGGGACAAATTTTTTTTCTCCTTGTTTCCTTTTCATCCTTTCAGTTAGATTTCCTTATTGGTGAACAATGGATTGAGTTAAAAACTATTTGTGTCCCCCTCTCACTCTCTCCCTAAAAAGAATGGACGGATTGAGGAAAAGCCACTTAAAACAAAAAAAGATTGTTTCTTTCTGCTTAAAAGTTTTTTTTTTCTTTTTTCTTGTTGTTGTTCCTACTACTTGTTCTCTTTTCATTGTCCATCCAACCATTCATGATGACGATGATGATGGTCTGTATGACCATCGTCAAAAAATTTCCAAGTGACTAAGTTTCATTGTTTCCTCCTCTTCTCGTTCTTGTTGTTGTTATTTTCCAGCCTTCCTTTTAATGTCTTGCTCATTCCCAGAATCATCCCATGTTCTTCCAGTGAGCCATTCTACGTCTATGTATTCACGTGTGTGCTTATCTTATTTTCTTCCTTAGTTTGGTTAGATGTGTCCCAACAGATTTAAGGATAAAGGATGGAAGTCGTTTTTTGATGTCCTGGTGTTTTTTTTTCTTCGTCTTTTTTTCTTGTAGGCCCACTTACTTCTGATATGTTGATACACTGCCGGTGAAAATGTCCAAGTGTAACTTCAACTTTTTTCCCAACTTCTTTGGATGGATTGTTAGAGAAGGAAAGAGAAGGATAGATAAATATACTAGTTAGGTTGGATTTGCAAACGGTGTGTGTGTGTAGGTAATATGGTATCTTGTGGTGGTGGCTTAAGTCTTCTTTTTTTCTTGAAGTCCTGCTGTTCTTCCCTCTTCCTTTTCTTGTCTCTATCTTTGCTGATTTCCTCCCAACCAAGGAAAAAAGGATCAGCAGAAGTATATATGTAGACACACAAGTTACATACCTCTGATGATGCGGGTGTATGGGATTTGAGATGATTTTTTCGTCTTAGTAGATTTACACACACAATTTTTACGTTTTTTTCTCGTAGCACGTAAATGTATTTGATCACACACTGCTACTAAAAGTATGAGGAAAAAATCGTCGAAAAATCAATACTTATTCTCTTGTATCCAATTCACTACCACCATGGCCAACGCAAAAAAAAACTATTTTTTTTCTCTAGAAGTTTTCCGGCGACTTCAACTACTGATTCTAGTATAAGAAAAAACCCATCATTTCTACTATGTGGTTACTTTAGTTATCGCTATATTTCAATGGTGGTGGTGAGTTGAGGATAGTCCCAGTGGAGAAGTAGAAAAGAGGAGAAAGGAAGAAGAAAGTAGAAAAAAGAGAAGAAAAAATAAGGTAGAGAAATAATTTTTATACTTGGTTGAGCGAATAAATAGAGAAGAGGATGAACTACTGACAGACAAGTTTGATGAGCTACACAATGTTGCTGCGTCTACCACAACTGCTGGTATTGTAAACGTTTGAAAGAGAAAAAAAATTAGCTCAGGGAAGAAATTATGTGATTTAGAGTCCAGGACTGGGTGAGTGATGCTGCTGCTCGAGAGATGATAGCTATTGCTACCAATGTAGGAAAAAAATTGAGTAACGAATAGTTCTGAACCTAGTAATCTCGCTTATTGCTAGTTTCCTATTGGGAAAGGTGGTAAATTGACGGGAGATTTAGTATAGAGAGTGTATTGAGAGATAGAAAAAGTAACGATTTTTGAGCGTGATATTAAGAGAAGTAAAAGGTATTAATAAGAAGACGGAGGGATTCTAAGTCAACAACTGAAAGTAAACTTTTCTTTGAAAACGACCGGAGAAAGCTCAATTACAAATAATTGAGAACGATTTGTGGTCTGTGGCAATAAAAAGAGAAAACGTTGAATGTCCCAACTAGAGGTACTTATAACTAGTTGATAATTTTTATCAGTCTTATATTTGCAAGTTAATTTATCAAAGTTGACGAACTAAAAAACGAACCAAAAACTACGCAACTACTACTTTACTGAAGATATGGATCGTGAAATGGAGACATCCGCTTGAGTTGATGACTCATAACTCAATTAAAATTTTTTATCGGAATAAAGTGTAAAAAACATAGAAACTGATAAGGAAATAAATCTTCATTTTTTTTGGTTGAAAGTCACCAAGTAAAATGTATGATAATAGATATATGTAAATTAGATTGAAGGCCCCATTTATTCGAATTGTTCATCCACACACAGGCACGTTGATTGAGTGACTGTCTGACTGACGTAATGTCCAAAAAATAATACTCACACAAGTGAAAAAATAGCGTGGTTCTGATCAAATGAAGAAATATAGTAGTAGTAGTTGTTGGAGAGTAGTAATAAATTAAATTGATTTGCGTACGTTTGAAGTTGACTTAGAATGAATAGAATATTCTTTTTGAGGTTTTTGAATAACAAAAGGAAAGACGCGCAGAGCAATGATGAACTTCTTGAATAGTAATGAAAGGAAAAAAGAAGAAAATATTTCTTTTGGGAAAGAATTTTCAAGTTGATGCGACACGAAGACGACGAAGAACATCACGTCCGGTCCGGAGAACTGATGCAAATGAGCTGCAGTTTTGTACCTTTTTCCAAAAGATGCTTTATCCTCAAGGATATTCTAATATTCACATACATAACATGCTTTATATTATATTATGTCGCTCTGACGGTATTTTAGCATTGGAAGAAAGAGTGAAATGACGACATGTAGTGGCAAAGATGACGGTGGTGGTGGTGACGATGATGATGATGATAATGATGAGACGGGATGAACGGTTTAGTTTTTAAGTTGGAAATACTCGATATTATAATCTACACTCATATGCATATGTGAGCATGCATGGAGAAGGAAAGAAAAAAAAGATGTGAGAAGAAGGGAAAAAGGGAGAATTAGAAGCTTGAAGAAAAGAGGATGTTTTAAGGTTGAACTTTAATACATCTCCGAAAATGTTTTAAAGATGGTCCACCAATCACGGCAGCTAGATGATTGGCCAAGTGTGGTTCATGCCATTCCAAATTTGTACAGAACGAAAATAGAAATCCTCATCGTGGAAGGATAGAAAATAAGAGAGAACCAAAGAAAAAAAGTCAGGCTCCCGTTTCTGTTTTTAAGAGAGAGAGAGAGATGCATAGATATAAATGTATGTACAATATCGGGACCAAAAAAAAGTTGAATGTTGCATTGTAGTTAAATATGTAGTCAGTAATAAACTTGAAAAGAACCATTTCTCAAGTCAATACATACGCTAGTACATATATGCACATTCACGATTTGTGCTATATGTGTGTATTCTTAGCAAAATTGTGGGTAAAGTGAATGGAAAATGTAAATTGGTAAAAAGGAAGAAAAACGGATGTGTCATATAATATTATGGATATGTACACACATGTTCATTTGGACTTGATATATAGAAAACGCATGCAAGTATCTACACATATGCAATTTACATGTTATTTGAGAGTATGTAGGTAGGTAGATGCAGATACACTTAGCAGTGAACACTTCCGATGAAGCTTCTGTGGAATAAGAAAGATGAAAACTGAGAAGGAGCAATATTAGTCAAAAGAAAAAAAAGACAAGGGAGGGTAACATGCATAGTTTTAAGAATATTAAGACATTTTTAGGTATGTGAAGCTTAAATATTATTCCTTTAGAAAAATTATGTTGTACGTGTGTGTCTGCCTGGCTGCTTGTAAGAGAGAGATTTTTTTCGCCTTCGCCTTGCTTCCTAGCATGAGTCAGCCTTGCAAGCGAAGCCAAAGCGAAGCCAGAAGAGAAAATTGAAAGGAAGTGGATGAGTAGCAGAAGACACATTCCTCTTGCTATGTAATGTATATTTTAAAATGGATTTTCAGACGAACGCGAATAAGAAGCAGTTAGTTATTTTTTGCTTCAAAGATATGACACTCGTATGCTCATGATTATGTAAAGGCTACATACATATTTTGGTACTCATACCGGGCGGGTTGTTGATGATGACGATGATGTCGGTTGTCGTCTTGAACTCACTTCCACCATCAACGCTGCAACATTCAAGTTTTCTTGGTCGTCTTATTCATCTTGCTTTTCTTTCCCCCTTTTCTCGGGCTTTTTCAAGATGGTCGTTTGCAAGATGATGTTGTTGGTTCTGTTGCAAGGAGCAGGGTTTTCAAGTAGAAGCGATGAAGAGCAAAAACAAGTCGATTGGATTATGTGTAGGATGGAGAGTGTGAGACGACAACGGTGATGATGATCATGATGGTGGTGGAAGGAAAGAGAAAACGGATGAATTATCTCAATTCCATTTATATGCTCAGTACATACAATAATGTGCACATACGGGAAACATGTACAAAGTAATGTGATGATGATGATGATCATTATCCGTTGAAGTAAAGTAGAGCCATATAGTTCACTCTCGGAGACACACAGGACGAGGGAGAGAGAGGCAGACGGATCGGATGGAGGATCCTGCTCATTTCATTTACTGCTTCATGTACACTTGCAGCTGTTGTGTTGCTAGTTGACCCATGCATCGACATCCACATTATAAAACACACTCTTTCTTGCTTCTTCGAAGACAGAGAATTAAGTAAACGACAATGCCATGTTTCTTTAAAACCGGCAGCGGTGGAGAGAGAGAGAGTGAGAGCGAGGCAGGCATGACATGGGAGCAAAGGGAGAGATTCTGAAAAAAGATAGACAAGAGATTCTATTATTTCTTCCATTGCGTTATGGCTATAAAGAATCTGGCTGCTGTACAATTAAAGTGCATTTGAATGCATAAGGAGTTTGTTAAGAAAAGATATATTGTTGTTGGTTGAGGAAGAGACCAAGGGTAAATCTGGGATGGGATTCTAATGAGAATGAAAAGTAGTTGTATAGTTTAGCTGTTCTCCGAGTAGGAGAAACAGAAGAAGGAACAAGCTCACAATAATAATCACAAGATCAGCTCATCAGGCATGAATGGTTTTCTTGTGTTTGTGCAAAGCTTTAAATATATTAGAGTTACTTAAAGGCGAGAAGGATATATGGAGATGCTCTCTCGGTGTGGGTCGTGTCTGTGGGTCTTCTCATTTTAGAGTTCAATGCTGCTTCTGTGTTTGTTACAGTTTTCTGCTGCCGTATATTATTCTTCTTTTGTCATTGCACTGCAATTATTACTGTCCGCCAGTTTGGAATATAAATTGAATACAAGTAAAAGCAAGCATGCATGCAAAAAGCAAGAGACACTCCTGCCTGCTACTTCTGGCATGATGATGTATTTTCGTCGTTTGGAATTAAAATGAGGATTGATGAGGATAACGATAATAATAATGATCCTTTTCGAAATGAAAACACGTAAAATGATGAAAAGCATGTATAACTTAATTAGTTAAATTAAGCTATGTGGTCCTCACAAACTACATGTTTCGTTTATTATACCGCAGCAGTAAATCTTATATTTCAAAAGACACAGGCAACTTTTAACTCCATAGCTTCTACCCTGTCATTACCCTGATTTCTCAGAAAACATAGTTGATAATATTTCACTATAAAATTTAGTTCACTTCACCCCCAGTCGGAGTGAGCTTCCACAGAAGCAAAGTGAACGCTGTAATTTGACTACTATAAAAGCTTATAGTGCTCTATAAATCTGAAAGCGTGTAGGTATGAATATTTTAGCAAAGAGAGTAAAGGAAATAAATATACCTTGTTCTGGGAGATTTTTGATAAATGTTGTGCAGAAGGCGATGTATACGTTCGTTGAATATGTGTGTAGTAAGTGGGATGAGAGCACATGCACTGCTATCACCGATTACGTTATTTATAAAATTTGTAAGCTTATCATAATATCGAGACGCTTCACACAAGCTTTGCTCTGTATGATGATGATGTGTGGTCTTATCCTATTTTATTTAACATAATCCATTGGATATTGGTGATGTGTGTTCTGTGCTCTCTTCTCTGAGATCATTATGAAGTATGTTTAATGAACTGACTATATATACTTTAGCGATCATCATCATTATTACTGTGAAGGTGGTGATGATATGATGTACATTGCGAGTGAGTTTTCTATGATGATCAACCTTTTTTTAAGGTGTATAGGAAAAAGTATTGGATCGATGTGTTTTGATTCTGTTCTGCTGCATGCATACATGTCGTCATTGTCGTTGTATGGATATTATGTACTTGTGCACCTTTCATCTCAGACATAATATTATGTACTCTGTGTGATGCTCCTCGCCGGTCTGAGCTTAAGTTCGCCTTAGTTTTTTTTTACTATTATATGATGTCTTTGCGTGCTGATGAAGCTCATTCACTAGTGATCACAGAGGATGATGTGCGTGGGGTTATTAAGTTAGTTTTATATGTAATTGGCTCATAAACGGATTATACCTTGTTTCACCAACAAATAATATGCCACGCCCTACTCACATTACATACATTTTTACCTATTTATATGTATACACTATACTTGTCTATGGGAAGTTACCTTTCCTTAATGCCTTTGGAATATGGTAAGCTCTACTACTTGGAACACATTTTTATGGAGCACAGCTATTCCTGTGCTGAATGAGGGTATAATAAGACAGTAGAGTTTCCAACATCCATAACGAATTACCCTCTAATATGCTCGTGCTGTATATATACATTGTATTCTTTTTCACTTCTGCTCCCTTTTCACATTAAACTGTATTATTGTTGTTATTATTCTCGTTAAAATTGTAAAACCACAAATAGCTCGTAGTCTTCGTCGCGCGTCTTGAAGATGAAGAAAGAACAAGCTTTTTGGGAATACCTACGTAATGCAAGTTTTAAAAGGGAAGCAACAAAGCTTTAGCGTACATTTTCTTGCATAATACATACATTTTTTGTACACACGTACGATAGGTTATAGTTTGTAACTTGACTTCGTGCCTGAACCCACACCACTATATACTATGCCAAACAAAGTATACTGGCATGTTGCACTGTTCTTCTCAAAAGAAAAAGGTTGAGTCTTCTATTTATGGGTTCAGGTCATGTTTCGGGAACTTTTCAGGTTTGGGAATCTTCCAAGTTAAAGCAAAGTGTTGTTCTTTTCCTTATTCTATTCCTTCCGCTGACAACAAAACTAAAGCTACACACATAGTCATCCGTTGTCCGTATACATTCATTTCCTTCTCTCTTGTTTAGATTTCATTGTTCGTTCTCTTCTTCTTCTCTGGCAATCAGCTTGACGCAGTGTTTTTCTTTGCTTTCGTCTCTCTCTCTCTTCTTACTCCCTGTCTTTCTACTCTTCTTCGTCGTCTCTCTTCTCGTTATATTATGCTTCGGGATTATCGGTATTTCCTTGACTCACGTCATGCCAATAAATGCTTCAACTTCTGTGTAAATGTATATACACCTCTATGTATTGTTATTATTATTACAGTATAATATTTTCTTTTTGGCTTGTTGAGGTTCTTCATGATGATGAGAATGATGGTGGAGAAAAGAGGAAAAAAGTTTGTGTTTTTGTATAAGTCGCTGTTTTTGTTGCTTCTGCTTCTTCTTACAACTACTTCTGCTAAGTTGAGAGATCGATGTAATCAGTTATTATTGATCTACTTTCCCATCAAACAAGCTTGTTATGTACACCATAATACACACAGTTGAATGAGTGTAGATGCTTCAAGCTATATGCTAGACGTTGTGGTGATGTTTTTCCTGCTGATGAAAGGAAAATCCGTGTTTTTGTGTGGTGAAAGTTATTGCAGTATAGCGTTCTGTATTTTGCCTGCATGAATTCTGCTGAAACAGAGGACAATAGTTTATGAGCACGTTGTTGCATTTAATAATGACACTTTAAGTGTATGTTTATAGTTTAAGCTGTATCCATCAAAGTAAGCTTTTAATTATGATGACTGGCAAAAGTTGATGTCCCATTTATATTGAGCAAGCACATAAGTGTAGAGAAGAGAAAAAAAGTATATACGAAAGGCTTAAATTTTTCTAGACTGTTGTATTGTGGACGTCTTGTTGACATTAACTTTTTAACAACAACGAAGAGTAACCAAAGTCTTAAGAAGAATTGAAGTAGCATTACAAAAGCGAAATGAAATTTTCACATAATCGTCGTCATCATTGGTTTCGTGCTCTATAACCATTACTATATTATTAGCTACTGATGTTACAATATGTATAGAAATGGATTTTTTAATGCATATACATAGAGCTCAATGAAATTTGCTCGTTTTGTGTTTCGACAGTATTAGGCATACACATATATTACTTTAAGTATCTTTCTCCTCCTTCCTCTTTTCTTGAGATATTCAAAAGAGGATTTCGTTTTCTTCTTATTTTGCCAGTTTGATGAAATGGAAAAGCACTTAGGAAAATTTGCAGCTCCATTGCTAATTATGGATCTCCAAAGGAGGAGGAAATTCAATATATTACTGCTGATATTCTGGCAAAGCTGATGATCTCTCTACATGGAAAATATATAGCATATATAAATGCAAAGCTATGTGGTCGTGATGTTGCGGGGTGCTGGTATTTTGTGCAGTGAAGAGAAGAAACGACAGGGCAGAAAGGGAGGAGACAAAAGGCTCAACAAAGTGAGACAAACGGGATAGATCAACACGAAGACAAAAAGAAATTGAAGGAAAGGGAAAGGAGTTGTAGGAGAAGAAGTAGTTGTGTTTGTTTGAAGGGGACTTACTATTTGAGACAGGAGAAAAGCAGAAGCAAGTCTTTGCAGTTTTTTCTTCTTCCTCGCTGTATACACATACCTGCATCAGGATCGCATGCCAAAAGAAATGTACACAGAGAGATACAAACATTGGAAAAACTTGAATATCTGCTAGTGCACTATTGTCACATAAAATAGTTTTGAAAAACAGGGAAAATAAAGGATAGTGCGTGAATATATAGAGATATGTGTGTATCTCGTAGTTTTGTAGGGTCGTTAGCATAAGCGGATTTAACTGATTGTCTTTCCAAGCACGTGCATGTATAATACTTCTAGACCAGCAGTATGCAAATTGAGGTTTAGCTGAAAAACTGGTTGAAAATGGAAGTGAGCAAAGGAGAGCGAGAGAAAGAGAGAGAGAGAGGAATGAAGAGTTTCTTTTTACATCCGTCTCTCTCTCTTTCTCTGTTTGAGTTTTTTGTGGAAAAAAATGTAGTGGTTGTGATGTAAAGCTGCCATATCTAATATATATGTATGCACGGATGAAAAGCGTAAGTAAAAAGGAAATCTGGTAAGCCTATCAACGGAAACGCAAAATTCAGAGAGAAGGGCAGAGTACAAGGAGAAAAACGGCGTTGGTGTGCCTGTTAGATAGGTGTATCTAGCAAGTATGTATACGAGACAAGATCGTGAGCGAGGGAAAAAAGGGCTGGAGAGAGAGAAGAAGAAGAAAAAAGAAAGGAACTTTTGAGTTTTGTTAGTTTTTGTTCGTCGGATAGTTTGTAAAAATGTAGTGTGTAGTCGTCGTAGTCGTATTGATGTGTTCGATTTTTCCTGTTGAAGTTGGCAAATGAAATTTATGAGCTGTAAGCACAAAAGAATAGCTTCGTGTCAGAGGTGAAGTTAATTAAAGAGTTGAAATGAATGTTATTGGCAGCAGATATATCCGTCTAGCTGGCTGTGTATAATATTGGAATGAGTATCATGCTCATTCCATTTACGACAACAATAGTAATGGCATAAAAAGTATACATTTATAATCTAAATCCCGTAATATAATACACGATGATATTTTTAGAGTAAAGTGGTAGTGGAGGTAGTCGACATGTAGTATTTTTTTTTTGAGAGAGGAGATAAGTGGAGGTGATCAGTTAAGTCAGAAGCTGTCGGTTGTGCTTTCAGCTTTATGCTGAAGAGGTGAAGTGTATTTGGCGTTTGGCGAGAAGAGAGAGAGACAGACAGACAGAGAGTTTAATATAACAAAAAAAGTGTATTGTATGGATTACCACATTTGTATGTAGATGTATGGGTACATACATAAAATTCCTCCAGACACTTTTTTTCGGGTACATCCTTCATGCACACTGCTCTACTCATTCTGTGTTTCTTTTTTCTGCAACAAGGACAACTTTTGTGTGTGTGTACCTTACTTGAATGCAATCCACATGTTTGTAGAAATCGTTGTCGGAAAAAATAGATGGATACAATACACGTAGAAGTTTCTGAATGCATTAAGACTTTTCTAAACACTCCCACATGCTTACATTCTCGAACATGACAATGCAGCATTTGCGACTATCGTTGGGTTTAAATTGATTGTTCCGATGTATTTTCTATCAATTTTGACCGAAACTTACTACAAATATTTCCCAAAACCTCTACTGGTTTATACATATTATGTGTATAGTAACTTGTAATACTATTATTCCCTCTCTTCACACTTTCCTCCTCATCTCATTCGGTGCATGATGCTTGTATATACAGATGATTTTATTTTTTCGTATATATTGTCCGTATGTTATTTATATGTTCATGTTGGTATTTTTTTTTTGTCGGTGTGAAGAAGAAAAGGAAACTTGAGATATCAGCTAAGACGAAGACTAGAGAAACTTGAGTTGAGAGAAAAAAGTTTATGGAGAAAAAACACATGTCATTTTTAGAGAGGATTGTATGATGAAAAGTATTGCCCCCTTTTTGGCGGAATCCTTACGTGCCACACGGTTTTTCCTTTTTTATACACAAAAACATGCATTCATATTATATATGTGTGTGTCTTGTTGGTTTTCTGATAAATCAGAGTACAAAGCTGAGTGTGTGGGAGAAGTCAGCAAGTTAAGCAAACCAAACTCAACTACACACATCCAGAGATGCTAGAGCCCTTATTTACCGAGTGAGAGTGCATCTAAGATTGTAAAAGTACCAAAACATATATGTATATATACTTATTTTCAATATATTGTGAGTTAAGCACGTTGAGCATGTGTGCGCATTTTTATATGAGCTAGAGATTCGACTTTTTAAGCTTTCTTTGAAGACGAGTTTTTTTCATCTTCTTTTCTGTAGATCCGAAAAAGATTCGTTACGTCCTTACATACTTAAGTGTAGTGTAAGTACATACAAGAAATAATATGTGAAATATCCCTTATTGTTCGGTAACTTTATAGGGGATGATGTTTTGGATCGCCCCCACTGGGATTTTTTGTTTCAAGCATCTTTGTCTGCTTGTTTCGTATTTTGAAGGAAAGAAAAAGAAGACAAATCTTTGAAAAAAGACGAAGACAAACCTTGTCGTTTGCTTGCCTTTTCTGCCTTTAGACAAACTCAAACAGATATCATCCAGACTTTTTTTCTTCTCTCTCTTTCAGTCAACTTTACTTGCACATATTACATTAAAACTGTGTACACATCTATTACTTTCGTTTTTCGTTTGTTGCGGTGGATGAAGATACATAGGGGAAGGGAATGACGACAACTGTAACGCAACAAAGGACACGACGCTTGCATATGACGAGTCTTTTGGTTTTTGACCAGTAGAGCATATAGCATAACTCATAACCACACACACATTTATGCATCATACTTTCAACTTTAATGATTGAAGGTTTTGCTAGAGACTATATGATCATGATCACGGTCATGTAGGAAACAGCGAGTATAACGGATACCGTTGATTCGGAGACATGTGGAGTTTAGAAAAAGTTGGAAGAAACAGTGTGAAATTTTGGAGGATGCCGTCGGGGAGAGGAACAAGTTGAGAAATTTCTCAAGAGAAGAGATAACGTAACGGATAGATAACTACTGTGTCAAGATATAGTTTAAATGCTTATCCACATAAATGGAAAGCAACGTCTGATCAGGAGGAGAAGGAAGAGAAGTAGGAGGACGTGGAGAGTGAAAATATTTAGTTTGTTGACTAGACTCAAGTTGAAGTCGTTGCTTGGCTTAAATGGAGCATTCAAAAGTTTTCTGGGGAATATGAATGAATTATCTGTTTAGGTGGGGAATTTTCAACAGGGGGCATAGTGAATAGCATGTTTTAAGATAAATTGAGGAAATAAGTATCGTATATGCACACATGCAAGGTTTGATCTACCGATTACACAGCTAATCCTTATGGACAAACGGACGAATCAGTAAAATGATTACAACAAAACTTTATAGTATCTTTTCATTCATCGGTTTTAGCCTTTGGATATATATGCTAAACGTATAGTTAATTTTGCAGAACATATATAGTAAAACTGTGTAACTTATGCTTCTCACACTTTCAGGAAATAAGGGAGTGGAACAAAGTTTATTTTGTTGGTCCAGGGACTAACTGTATTCTACTTATTCCCTTTCCGTTTGTAGGTTGCCTGATGAAGATAACGCGCTGTTGAATATTGTGATTACTATGATAGGAATACTGAACTCTGCCTTAACTTTCTTTCGCCTATACTAATCTGCCATTATAAGAAACGAATAATTTTCCCCTTTGTAGTTCCATCTCCAATAACACCAATGGCTACTTTTCTACTATGTGATCATACAGAACTAATCATTTTACGGTTCAAAGAACTATAACGTTTTAAAGGAAGGTCGGTGGGAAGATTCACAGAGAGCCGAAATAAGTTCACTCATCTCATCTTTCTCTGTGTATATGCTTTTCTACTGTAATCGTAATAAGTTGTAAAGCCACCACAACAACTACTTTTCTCCTTTCTTTTTTTATTCTTGTCCGAGCTATTGCATTGTAGTTTTCACTGTTCGAATGAACGTTGTTCCAGGTTCCTAGAAGGACCTATGAGAATTGCTTTCTGTCATGGTCATAAATTGGGTGGCACATACACACTCCACGAACCACCATCACAATCACCAGAGCCACGCCGCATACACAGACACAGCATTAGTAGTCTGCGTGCAGTTTTCTGTCTGTACTTCCTCTTTCCTTGTATATACCGATATAAGCGAAATTGGAAGGCAAAGACCTGCGGCCATCATCGTGTGTTGTTGCTGATGATGATGATGGTCTCTCTGTCTCGCTTTTACTCTTGTTCTCTCCATCTCTCGTTGTTCATGTGTAATGCACATATTTATCTATCTTCTCCTAGGAAGAACGAGATCCGGATATAAAATACTTGAAAAGTCGTTTTTCCACCATTTATATTTATTATGCATGTATATCTATATTCCTCCCATTCCACTTTTTTGGTAAAAATGCACGTACTTGTAGTACTGACGGGCGAGCGAGCGTCATCATGAATGCCCGTGTGCAGAAAACTATTTTTTTTTTCAGGGAAAATACTGCTACACAAAAGTGTAACGTGCTGCTGGTCTGCATGAAATGTATAAAAAGCGGTATAGTTTTAGTAGTAGCAGCAGCGGCAACAGCAGTTGAATCTAAGAGCAGCACTAATGAAATAACCCCACCCAAAGAAACATTATTTCATGAGAGAAAAAGAAATATGAGTTTCGTTCTAACTCTAACTACTGCCACTACTATACTACATAACCACGCGCTTTTATTCTTTTCCCGTATCTGCAACTCTCAGATGGGCTGTTTCTTCTCTTTTCTTAAAGTCATCATTATTTTTCTAGCTCTGGTGTACCGTTCGTTCTTGCATATCCAGCAAAATAGTGAGTACATCTATATGCTTGTTAGTCAGAATTTATGTGTGTCTCCTACTTTTTCTACTTTTCCCATTTTCTCACATACAGTAACCGTATCATATATTTAAGTTTCATACTTTCTCGCTACTTTTCTCCATCTGTTGGTACTTCCCACTTTACTGATGTCCACTGAGAGGCTTGTCTTATGTCTTATGAATTCTCGTTTTCTTCTCCACTCCGTGCTACATTGTGTATGGTATGTGCGGAAAAATGCGGATTTTTCTCAAGGCGCGGTGATGATGATGACATGACACGGATATTACAGATGAGTTCTCTCCAAGACGAAGAAAAAACTTGAGCCGTGTGTGTGATCCTGATTGTAACGATTGGATGTGTATACTGATAGTAGACCAACAAATAAATTTTTGTGTGTCCATCATCATAAGATATCTACAAAGGCAGGAACATATCGCCACAAGAAGGCAAAGTTGGAAAAAGAACTACGGACAGTAGACATAAACATGACAAAATATTTATAGGCATGATCAGCATTGGTCAGTAGCTCGACGAAATGAAAGTTTCTTTTTGGAAGTAAAAGTAGTGAGCGTATGGACATTTTCAGCAATAACAGTTTCTCGATACTTTTGTGTCATCATGATATATTATACCGACCAGATATTTGGGTTGCAAGTGTGACAATGTAAGTTGTGATGGTAGAGGAAATATGAAAGTGAAAATTTGCTTATTGCCTGCCTCATGATTTTGTCATGGTCTAGACTAAAATAAGATGACTTGTTCGTTCTTTAGTTGTTGTATCCGAAAAGTTTCTTTTTTTTCGTGTGGGATGTAACAAAAGATGAACGACGACTGCCGAAATGCTATGCGGCCATTCAATAAGGCCCAATTTTACTTCAGGACAACTTTTTACGCATACATTTTGCTCCGTTAGCCTTTTCAACTTGTACTATGAGCCTGTGTGAGAAAATAAGATAAAACTTTTTGAAAGGCTGAAAAGCAGCATCAAGATTATAATGGGCATGCATTTTTGTACTGAATGGTGAAAAAAAGTCGATTGACTATGATGATGGTAATACGATGAGAGTTTTTTCTTGCATTTTAGAGATTTCATGCGACAATTTTTTCTGTAAAGATTTCCATGCTTTTTGCTATAATGGGTTGTATAATGTGTTTTAGGCATACAGACAGATTATTATAGAAAAATGAATTCCATAAACATGCCGTCCTTTTCAGAGAAGATATACTGCAAAGCCTATAACGTATCACCACGTAAAAACATCCTTGTTTGAAGAAAGACTTGTTTTGGTAAAGGTTGTCTTACCGCTGCTGTATTTTAGGGTTTATATACTTGCCTACCAAGAAAAATCATTTTCATTCAACGTCAGATCCATCTTGTTGTTGAGATTTAAGATGATATTATATGAGATCTCTTTTTCTTTCATTTTCACCCGCTCACACTACTACTTCTACACCATCATCACCAAGAATATCTCAAGTAGAAAAAAGGAAGCAGTAAGAAAACCCTGCTTGTTGTATGGTGATAGCTGATCATGTTGTTGACACTGCTGCTGTTGTGCTGCTACAGCTTTGCAGTGTGTGTTTGAGTTAACGATCTTAATGGATCTCTTTTTTCTCTGTGTGGAGACCAATGGCTTCTATAATCGTGAATATAAGTCAAGTCAAGTGGCACACAGAAGAAGTAGATGTAATGGTACAAGTACAAGTCAAGAGAGTAGAGGAGAAGAAGAAGAAGAAAAAATTCAATGTGTGTATGTAATACTCTTCTTCTGCTCCTGTTATGTTGTTGAGTCTGTCATCAATATCATTCTCCAGATCAGAGAGAGGAGAAAAACGAGGAAGGTCTGTTTTTGCAGAATTCTGATGCTGGTCTCTGGATGAAAATCCTTTGCACACATCAAGCCTCTTGAATCTCCCAATGATGATGTTGATGATGTGTCCTCGTGCTTTTATTACTCAACCACTGCTGCTTATGTAGTGTAGAGCTTCATATAAAACATAATATATTTATATATTTAATGCATATTTACTCAAGCGACTCTCTCTCTCTCTCTCTACCTCTTCCCAGGTTTGTTTGGTTTATTGGTTTCGGTGAAAGAGAAAAATATAAAAATAAACTTTCTTTTCTCTCAGTCCACACTGCTCTTTCCATTTTGATTCGTTGTTCGCTGATACGGTGGATATTTTTTTTGCCATTTCTGCTGCTTCTGATGTTTTAGAAAGTAAATCCACGTCTGCAGGGTTCAGGTACGTATGTATAAGTACATACATTTCATTCGATGAGAGATGTGGGTGGAATTTTGAAATGATGTAGAAAGGGAGAAAAGATGATGACGACGATGACTGCGTTTTGTAGTGACGTCTGGCTTTCTTTATTCCTCTTCGAGTGTTTGGGGAAAACGTATAGATTGTTCGGGTCGATATTGACAATAAATGCTGTTGATGGCTTGCTGGCAGGATAAAGATTATTGTAAAGATGACGGTGGTGATGAGGATGCTGGAGCTGGGGACGAGAATACGACTGAATGTGTGGTGACTTTAAAGGAGCGCGACGACTGACAGGGAAGTGCTTCAAAAGTCGGTGCTATATTTCTGAAGTGATTTCATGATCATGATAATATGTTGAATGGATGATATAGAATATAAAATAAGGCGAATCTCTCAGAATGGATGGCGATGTGTTCAAATTGAAGAACTATTCTTTTCCACGTTCTTTGAACAATTTTCGGATCGAAATCTGCTCAGTTCTTGTTTTTTTAATGATTGTTGATGTTACGGTCTTTGAAGATGCTTTTTAGCTCAATCACTGAATCAACGGTTTAGTCGATATTTGTACATTCTCTTTTCGAACGTACCTTGTAACGTGACGTTTTTGGCTGAAATTAATAATAAGTAGGAGACATACTTTTCACTCGTTAGTAACAGTTTGCTATAAAATTACCCTTGCGTCTCAACACAAGCTGATAAAATTTGCCATAAAGAAGTCACATTCAATTGCAAATTACGAAGTGCTTCTGCAATGCTGTCGCATTTTGTCCAAGCATACTGCTTCAAGTTTTCAAAAATCAGATATAGCAACTCTTCTCAAGGGGTCTCATAGTCAGTCTTTCCATCCACCCATAAACTCAAACATTTGGTTTTGTACTCAGAATCTCAAGTACATTTTATAAGATCGTGAATCATAACGTTAAACACGTTATGTGTTGATAAACGTCGTTGGCCGAAAAACGAAAGTTGGTATGATCCTCTTAACAGAACCAGTTATGGGTATATTCTGAATGTCCTAGTAGGTAAGCAGGGGAGGGTTTTCGTTATTGGGCAATTTGAAGTTTGGTTGACCATTTAATCTTTTTGAAAATATTCTAGGTGTCCAAAAAAATTGAATAAGTTTTTCTTTCTCTTATAAGATAACTATCTTGCAAGCCTATAGTTTAAAAGGTATGATACCTATATGTATAATATGATAAGAAATCTTTTTGGCCATCATCATATTATTCGGTAAGCCATTCACCATTCAAACTATTTTTGCCCTCGAGTTTCAGTCTCATCATCAAGATGATCACCATCAAGGTGTAATTGTGTGGACGTAAGGTGAAGAAATTGCTTGATGTTAGGAAAATAATGGCAGTTTTCAACAGCTTTCCATTTTCTTAAAAGAATCAAGTTTCTTTTGGAAGCTCCTTCAGGCTCAGGGAAATGTGTCAATAAAAAAGAGTTGTGGCAAAAGGTTTTTAACAAGCAAAAAAGCAAGGATATCCTCTTTCCCTTGTCTTCTTCTTCTTCCTTTTCTTGTGTCTGCAATGTCCCCAGAGTTTTTTTCTCTCCTTCCTTTATAGCCACACACACAAGATATCTCTATGCATCTCTCTCCGCTTATCTGAAGACAGGTAAAAAGACGAAAAAGGAAGAGAACGATGGAAATAATAAACGTAGGTATGTTTTTGCCTAGCTATAATAGGCATTACGGAATAAGTTTCCTTTTAAGTGCAACCATCACGGAGTAATAATAATAACGTAGGGTTTCCTCATTATGGCTCCCTTTCAACTTTTCCCTTTCTATATTATAAGCAGCCAAGCAAACCAGTGTAGAAAAAACGCTGAGCCGGGATGTAGACGGAGAATATTATATGGCATGTATTCAAGGAATCATTTGGGAAAGAAATTGTGTGAAATGAGGGCTTGAGTGGGAGAAAAGAGAAAAAAGATAAGAAGAAAGGGAGGGGTACAAGAATACGTAGGTACATACAAATGAAACCTGTGGTGTTCTACATCCGACATCCTTAGAGCTTTATGTATGCTGGTTAGAGAGTCCCTTGGAAAAGAGATCCATAGTTTGGATCAATGCACCACCACCAGTGGACCAGAAGGGTAAAGCAATCTACAGGCGTACACACACACAAACAGAGAGAAAGAGCCTGGTAAGCAATCCTTTGAAGAAAGAGAAAAGTAAAAGAACACGAAGAAGTGGAGGACGGAAGGGAGAACAAAGTGAAGTCCTAATTATGTTTAGAGGAGATGATCGGTAAAGTTGGATAGATTACAGAGAAACGAGGCAACTTGCATCTACACATATATAAATGTGTAGATAAGACTTGTACTTATTATTATACGTGTTTCAAAAATGCATGTAAAATGTGTGCATTTTAAAAGTTTATATTCTTAAATGCAGAGAAACTACAAAAGAATATATTATTTCTAAAACTTAGCAAAAATATACGTACACATTACACAAAGCTATTAAGCAAAATGTGTAAATGTAAGAGTGGCAACGTACACACATTCATCTTGACGCAAGTACACATGGAACAGAGGAAAATCGAGAGAGAGAAAGAGGCTTCATGGTTTGTTTTTTTTAGATGAGGAGGAGACAGTTGAAATAAATGTGCAAAGTGAATGGGACCAAGGAGCAACTTTTGCTTGAGTTTTCGACGCTAACTCAATTAAAAGTAAAATGGAAAATGGCTGTTTGTTGTTGTTGAAGAAGCAGCATTACTCGCAAAAAGCAAAAGAGACGATGGGAGTATGTGGGAGAGGGAAATTGTTAGCCTGCATGCTCAATTCACTCCAGCAAACACACAACACTATATATTCTCTATGAGATGTAAAAGAGACAGGGAAAATAGACAGTGTTATTTTTTCCTTTAGTATGTAATGGAATTCTGTATATTTTGGAATAGTGATAGTAGAATGGTAGTTAACAGGAGCGTTAGAAAGAGTAGAAGAGTTGTGATTAGCAAGTTGAGTTTTTTCTTTGCTTTGAGCTATGCAATATAACAAAAAAGTTAATGTTTAGCATTTCAGTTGGTTTTTTGGCGTATGTATTTGTGAATTACGCTATATTCATTTCATCATGCATATGCAGTATACACTGTACATTTATTTTACCGACTGGGAGAAGTTAGCAATGGATGAACTGACGTTAATGGCGTTGGTGTGTATGTGTATGAAAGTAAAAGTAGGAAAAGGAATCTCTCATGAGGCAATCCATTACTAGCTGCTAGAAAGATCGAAATAGAGAGAGAGAGAGAGAGAAGTGGGCATTTTCTCTAATA
This sequence comes from Willowsia buskii, assembly GCA_034700685.1. Classification (NCBI taxonomy): domain Eukaryota; kingdom Metazoa; phylum Arthropoda; class Collembola; order Entomobryomorpha; family Entomobryidae; genus Willowsia; species Willowsia buskii. The sequence continues at coordinate 25,930 of JAQIXW010000564.1, forward strand.
CTCTTTGCGAGTCACAATGTTTGTAATTATTATTATTAGACTAGGAAAATTTTAGTGTGCTCGCACTTCTCTCTCAGTAGTTGTGGTAGTAGCTCAGTTGGGAGGAAATGAATGGTGGTGAGTTGGAATTCGAGTGAGAAAAGTGAACTTTGGGTTTTGAATGTAAGTTCAAAAGAGAGAAGAGTTCACGTCACCAAAAACCAAAACCACCAACGTTGCTGCTGCTCTGCTCCCCCAAAGACTAATAGTCGTTTTACCGGCCGGCAGCAAAAACAAATAAATTAGCACGAGTTAGTTGAATCAATGATAAATTATAGAGGGACGAGTAAGTGATAATTTGAAAATATTATATATTTCGGAGAATGATGTGTGAGGAATAAACTACAGCTTTTTAAAATTGCTTAAATGGTTTCCGGCAGTTTTATTGAGTTTTGCAATCTATTTATCTAAATGTGGGCTATCATTTTATATGCCTTTTTATGATTGTGATGTATTTACGTTGCTTCACCATACTAGCCCAGTTTTTCTACATGCATGGCACGTAAGTTTTTGTTATTATTGCCAGGGTCCTCATGGAGTTGACCCGCTGCTATTGCTGTTGTTTACTATCTTTTAGAAAACCAACTTTATCTTGTCTCGATCATACATACGCGTTGCAATGTATAATATGAATGCTCAAATTATGCAAACGACCAACCATGTACAGATCTACGCCAACATGCAAAACAACCAGAAGAGCAAAATATTCTGTGGCAAGGGTTATAGATGATGATGATATTATGTATGTATGTAAATTCCAATGTAGTTTGATGTGAGTTGGTGCATCGTTTTACATTTTAGCTCTTACGTCAGTGACTTGGATAAAATGTTTTCGAGTTGGGAGTTGTAAAAGAAGTTGGGCATTCTCGCACGATGCTCCCATCTACTACACTACTATGTATGTAGTACTTCATAATATTAGTTGGCTGGCACATAAAACCTTTACAAAGTCGAACAAGAAATATATCCTTAAGTTCAGTTAGATATATGCATTGTTATTTTTTGGCTGAAATTTAGTTTAAAGACAAAGCCAAAAGCCAGGACACAGAAAGAATCAGAGGATCCAAGATGCGATCCTTTTGACATGTATCTCTACCATGCACACATTCTGCATATAAGATTTGACTTAGGTAAGTGTATACGCCATGTGAACATGTTCATCTGGAAGAGATGGAGAGAATATGGTGCTATTTCGATGTGGTCTTCTGTCTTTGCATGAGTACAAAATAGAATGATTTGAGATGCAAGCCTTGAAAAGAGCTGTACTATATGTTATGGTATAAAACAGACTTGGTATTTCTTTTTATGTATGTAGGTACTAAGCACGTGTGTGTAGTTCTATCTGGGTCTCCTCTCTAGAAAAAATTGGCTCTTTCAAAAGTATAAAAGTGGTGCGGTGAATGGGATGAGAAAAAGAGATTTATTGTAGTTGATGGGAAATAAGGAAGGAAGTTGAGTTAACTGGAGTGACCGGATTAAAATGTAGAGACACAAAACACACAACTATGGTCGTAGGTGTCTCTATTTTCTCAAGAAGTTTTTTTTTCTTCCCTTCTTTCTCATTCTTCATCCTCACTCCCTCCCGCTTTTTGTCTGGCTGGATCTCCTGTTTCTCCCCCATCCCATCTTATTGCTTTATTTTTCGGGTAGATTTATACCTGTTTACTGAGAAAGCGAGAGAGAAAAAAATGGGATGATAGGTAATGTACGAGACCGACACGTTCTTCCTCATATAATAAAAATGTCCTTGAGTAAACAGAAAAGCTAAATAGGATTTTGGTTGGGGAAAGGTGTGTTGTTTGTTTGTATGTTCGGCAGGGCAAGAAGCAAGGTAGGTATGTATGTTTGTTTTTGTAAAAATAGCGTAGTAAAAGTAAAAGGTAAAAACAAGTACATGTACTACAACACACGACTTGTTTCGTCGGTTTACACTTTTTCTGCTGTCGTTGTAAAACGCAAAAAAAAACTGCAGAGTAGAAAAAGTAGTTTTGTTCCTTGGAATAGAAAAAGGAAGGTGAAGAAGATTGCTTGCATGTGAGACTGAGAGTGAGGGAAGGAAATAAGCTGTGAGAAAGCAGGACATAAGTAAAAGTCGACAGCAATAAGCAGAGTGTATGTATATAAGATATATGTCTTGCC
>JAQIXW010000565.1:0-28057 GCA_034700685.1 Willowsia buskii
TCTTTCAGCTTTAATTGAGAGATTTATTGATAACTTTTGTCCCCAGTTCATGAGACAAGTTGCAATTAAGCTTTTAAAAATTACGACATTTAGATGACATTAAATAAATAATAGTGTGTATGGCAGAGAGACAATTCTCAGAGCTGAAACCTTGTTCAAATTGATGTCAAAAATATGTAAAGAATTTTGTACCCAAGTAGTGTAGATTTTAATGGGGAGACGAAGAACTAACTTTATTCATAGGGGTTCCACAGATGGATGGTTAGTGTTGGTAGCGCTGCTGTGATTATGCCATGGCTCATTTCTGTTTCTCTTCTTGGATTACTTAAGTAATCAAAAGGCTTAAGTTTCTAAGTGGCTAAAGCCATTTATATGCGGATCACATTAATATCCCATCATTCTAAAAATAGTCATCTTAATTACAGCGAGTTATGTAAGAAGACGGTCACAAGCATAGTTTGTTAGGGATTCACATAAGCTCTCAGCTAATAACATTCACTTAAGAGCCCTGGACTTTTTTTTATTAGAGAGGTAGCCTTAGCCTTGGACAAAGAAATAGCGAGGGAAGGACTTTTCACTTTCCATTTTCCCAAACTAGACCTCTCGGTCGCTTTCCTTCAGTCTTTTCTGTAGTCATCCCAGCTGAAAGCCTTTAAAGTGATGGGATAAAATGGAAAACATGCAACTAATAAACTATAGCGACGAGAAAATTGTATAGAGGTCCGACCAGTCAAGTTCAATTTCCCTCTGGACATTGCATAATATTCACTCTCGCTTTATTTTTATTCCCATTTCGGTGTTTTCAAAGAGCATCCAAAAAGCGAATCGACTTTCTTCACTTTGTTAGTATTCACATTAGTAGCATCAAAGGTCCATTATCGTCAACTCTTTGATGAAGAAATGAAGGTATAAATAAACCGCGTCACAACCACCGACCATAATTAAGATGAAACTCAAAGAAACAAGAGAAACGGCACCAGATGCTTGTGTCTTTAATGTCATAGGTGATTGTCTTGGTCGGCCTCATAAAGTGGTCAAAGTCACGTTGTCCTCATGTGAATGGTAATGGCATTGGTGGTTTTCACTCAGGCAGGAAGTGAAAGGAGAGAGGCCTTCAGGTATTGGAGAAAGCAGAGTTGTTGTTTACACTTTGGTTGAAACGGCATTATTATGACATGACACTCCACAAAATTTCATCTGTCACCTGCACCCATCTAAAAAAAACTACATACCTGGTCTCATTTTGCCCCATCACGGTGAATTGGAGAAAGTAAACCTTTCTCTCTTCTAATATTAGTTTAAATACATATTTTACAAACTTAATATAAATAAGTAATTTATACAAACCAAATCGTTTTAACATTTCCTCTTCCTATTTCTTTTCAGGGCTTTCGGTCGGGTAATCTGCGTTTGTTGCAACCGTCGAATCCGCAGACCTCCATATCGTACAGGTGGTTTTCGTCCGAGGTTAGCCAGATTTACTCAGGTAAGCGTAATATAATCAAAAATCACAATAGAATATGTATACACAATTTATGAAAAGAGTTGAAACATTTTTACCAAAGTTTGTTTTATATATGCGCCTATATTTCAAACCTATAATTTATACGTTATAGTTAGTCAACTCGATGTTCCAACTCTTCCAATTTGCTATCATGTGTACCACGTGACAAAAAGTAAATGATATGTTGCCCGAAACGAAACCCCAAGCGTTAAAAAATAGAAAGAAAGAGAAAAAAAAACAATAAAAAATGAAATTACTTCCTTGTCATGTTCATGTTATATTGCTTTACACGTGTACCCTTCCCATTCCAGTGTTTTATGTAGAGGATAAATTTAGACAAGTGTGTTCTTCATAGATGAGAAAGCGTGTCCACTTTTAGTTCCAGGCTGTTTTACGAGTTCGCTGTGAGACTGATGCCATAAATAAAACTGGTGGTCATTCCTCATTTTACGGGTATAAATATTGATTTACTAATAATTGCGTATAGAAAGATGAATAAGGTTTGTTTGTAACATTCCTACAAAATAGTGAAAGGTCCCTATTGCAACTCATGTCGTAAAGGGTGAAAGGGAAATTGGCATGCGACAATATTGAAATTCTTTTTTTTTTCACGTCACGTCAGTGAAAACTGCTCCATATAATGTAGGTTGGCTGACCAAGTGTTTGTTGAATTGATTAAGCTTATGCATATTTTAGTAGACGAAATGAAAAATGATTGCTACAAATCTTCTCGAAAGTCTAGCACAAAAAAGGAAGAATTATGGCTCAAAGGACACCGACCGTTTCCAAAGGTTTGATATGAATTCGGTACACTTGCTAACTTCTAGAATGTATTTAGGAAATCATGAGAAGAACAGAGAACCAATAAATTGAAGACCTTTGATATTTTCAAAAGCTAAATTTACTAGAGGCGAGCACTAATAAAATTTTATTTAAAAATAATAATAGTCCATCGTCCATAATTCAATAGTCCATCGTCCATAATTCATCGATAGACTACCTGCTGGAAATACTGAAAGAGAAAAAAAAAGACTGGTCCCAATCAGTGAAATTCTTCGGAGAAAATGAATATTAAAAGAGTAGCTGTAATTGGGGAAAAGGAAGCTCGTTGCTTATCGGAAGTGCATGAGAGAATGCAATAATAAAAAAATTCCAGAAAATGCAATGTTGGTGTAGAGGCGGGACAGAAGGAACTCAAATAGAATTGACTTCTGATTACAGTCTACATGCACGACAACCAACAATCAGATGGAAAATCTAAACTTTTTTATTCACGTCATCAAATTCTTTAGAAATCTAATAACCGTATTTTCTTCATTCAAAAACTACGTCCATTGCGGATATTCAGTGCTGGTTTTATTGACGTAACTGTGAATGACCAGACCACTCGTATACATGAGATAGGGAAAGTTGCAAAGGCAAATGAAAAGATACGCCCTATTTGATAATGGATTTTACCGCACTAACAATTCTAAGCATTATGTATCCATTTCAAATTGTCCGTTTCACTGTCATTACTGTGTGGCCACGACGTGACGTTGGTGCATCTATAGAAAGTAAAACTGGCGTATAAAGTGACCATTCATATGATAAAAGTCTAGCATTAAAACTAATGAAAAGAGAGAGGAAAGGTATTGTTGTACGTGCATATTTGCAAGGTGCAGTTGAATTTGAAAGGAGAAGAAAAGCATGGAAGAAGTGATAAAAGTGAGGGAATAGTCATGTGATGGGATACCTGCAAAATGTTTATTTTCCCCGTTACCAAATCCCATTTCCCTTTCCTATAACAGTTTAATAGCTCTCAGTTCTGCTAAAGCATCCATAATCTGTAAAACGATTTGGAGGAAAATCATAATAATGTTTCATCTTTCGCATATTCCACACAGACGATGAGTGAGATCACATCTTTCAATGCAGTTATATTTTAATGATACTACGCGAACTGCTTTCACGCTAATAAATAATGTTGATGGTCAAACCAAAAATCTATCCAGATAAAGATGAATCTAATTAGCTGATTGAATCTCTGTTAAAGTTGGAAACGAAGAGGTCATCAGGATGATTATGAATGGTTGCGTGATCATTTATCATAAACGCGGGTAGAATCAAATAATTTGAGCTTCAGTACAAAAGACAGTAGCACACTGCACTGACGTGGCAAAATGACACCGAAAGTATTGATATGAGCTCTCAAACTTGAAATGCTATATTAGCCGTCACTGATCGACCAAACCTTGCAAATTCGTATGTGCAATATATACAGTGTCACCAGAATTTCCATTGGGAAAAATGTAAATCCCCGCATTGTACAAATCTAATGACAACTTCTGTCCCATGCCGTAATGCCATAACCTAAAGGCCTGGAATAAGCTCTATTTCAACTGATATATAATATAGAGCATAACTAACAATAAATAGGTAACTTTCTCTCATACTTTTGAAGTGTTTCTAGACAGAGAAGTAAATACTCTTACCCCTTTGCCCACAGATTACCAGCCAGATTAAAAACGACACTGGGTTGGAAAAACCACTGTAAAACTGTAACCAATAAATCGAGATAAGTCTCAGTCTCAAGACTCAGCACTGAAGTGATCGCACACAAGAACGAGATTGTTGAGTAAACATTAATGTAGCCTGACATTAAAAAAGTATCCTTTTCGTTGAGAGAACTAAGCTGTGAGATTGAAACTCTAGCAGTTGTGGACGATATGAATGATTATGGTTCACAGGTACTTGATGGGAGAGACGAGAAGATACCTAGTTCACTTTACTAACTTTTCTTGATTGAGATGCTTCAGTGTCTGTGTTGCGTGCGGTTGTCCCTTTTCTCTTTTTTTAGATCTTCGTCTCTCCTTTCTTTCCCTTTCACTCCCGAGTGAAGAAAAAGAGACGCAGATCTAAGATCAAAAGATTAACTCTTTCGCGGATTGGACGATGTCTGTAAATATTAGTGGCTCATACACTTTCTTTTTTTAAAGTAAACTTATTTTTTTCTCTCCTTGAACAGAGCGAGATTGAGAAAAAAAAATTTTACTCGCGCAATACAAACATGAAAGGTTGCCAACTTTTGAGACTGAGCGTCTACAGGGAGAAATCATATCACTGTAAAAAGCAGCGGCTCTGGAGAACTTAAATGAAAACATGTTTTGTTTATAATAAAAATGTAACAATGGTCATAGAGAATCTTTGCGAGTGTGATGATGGCCAAACGAAAGTTTTTTTTCTTTCGATAAAATCTCTTCAATTCTCAACTCACCCGTCCATTATTTATTTACATAACATCGATATTTTCTAACTGTTCCAACAAGTTGTCTAGATATGGCTGCTGCTTTGGTTTTAAGTAGAGAAAATCACAACGATGAAAGAAAAGACTAGAATTACATCTAGTTTCCTATCCACGTGATTTCTCAGCGTTGAAAAAGATTGAGGCGTCTGGTTTGGTTACGCTACTAGAATGTATTCCTTGTTTTCTTCTTCTTTTTAAGTGGATACACACTTATCTTATAGTGCTCAAGCTATAACCAATTTTGTTCGCCCTACTTGTACTCTTTTCATGCTTCCCTAAGATTTAAAAAAAAACTGAAGCAGGTGGAGCAAGCTTAGATGCGTGGTTTGCTTTCTGCTACATGTTTTTTTCTCAGCACAAGTTTGTGGAAAGGGAAAACAGATTTGTGAAACTTTCTCTTTCCCAGTATTTCCGCCTTTCTGAATTTTCACTTTACCTTGAAAATATACTCTCTGGTCTAGTCTGGCTGGGCTACTTTCTTGCATCTGTGTGGGAGAGGTTGAGAGCCACATGCATGGACTGGAGGAACAAATGAAGTGAACGAATCAATTTTCTCACACTTCATCAATGTCCGCTGATGACGTCGTGTGTATCGTATATGTGGAAGTTAGAACTGAAAAAAATCCACCCATGTTACGCGTTTCTTTACCATTTATTTCACAAATAGGTAAACCATTGCAGAATCGAGAAAATGCGTTTTCTTCTGTTTGGATACATTGCCATCATTTAAAAAGGAGAAAATATCAAAATGATTTTAGCTGTGCTAATAGCATGAAGCGGAAGTAAAAATTTTCAGAGAGAAGCCTATTTCCATAATCTTATCAAAAAACTATAATGTCTGCGTAGGCTACTTCAAACGACTGGATTTCATAATTTGGAAAGGTGTGTAACGCGCTAAAGTATCTAAATGCACGCTAATGGCTCTAATTTCAGTTCGTAGGTGTAAAGTGCCATGTAGTAATAAATGTTTAATTGACATCTTTGCAATAGAGACATATGATATTCATTATGACACCTGATGACATACTCACGAGCACATAATGTGTACTCTTCCACCTTTCACAATTGCGTAGGCCCTCATGTCATAATAGTGAAAGGTGAGAGTTTATCTTGATGGGCACGGTTTCATTTTCATGGCTGCTCTTTATCTTTTTTGGGTAATGTTGAGTGTGTGTTTCTATATGTTAATTTCCATTTACACGTGAAAGCCATTGTTGAAGGAGAATATAATGGGATAAAAGAAAACATTAAATTATTTCGCTCTTGCGTTCATCTTTTGATTCAAAGGGAAAGGAAAATAAGGACGGAGTGTTGGAGGAGATAGTGGTTGATTGAAAGCTGGAGTCATAAAGAAAACATTTTGAAATGCCAGAACCCAGTCACTGACTTCACTCTACACACAAGGCATGGAATTCAAGGATTTACATGCAGGGAATATTGTGTACTTCTTTAAGAACTTGCACTTGTTTCAGGTACTTAAACTCCAAATAACTGAAAATGATGATTAAAGCTATGCACAAGATGCAGCCTGCTTACTGATTTAACTAGAAGATATTCTATCAAAGCTGAGAAATTTAGTGCATTAGCATATTGCATACTCAAGTGCTGCATCATAATCGGGAAAATATGCTATTGGTCAACAGATTTAAGTGTTATTTAACGGGTAAACAAAATATTGCTTGGTAGCTTGATGGCAAACTCAATTACTTACGGTCCAGCGAAGGGCATTTCGGCAATACTGCTTCGGTTCGATAGACAGCTTATTTTGCTATGAAGAGGGATCAAATCAAAGAATATTTAGCGGTTTGAGAGGTCTACAGATCTGTTTGCTTCTTTGTCCATTTTTTCTCCCGGGTGTAAACTATTAAAACTATAATGCCGTATATTGCAAAAAATCGTAAATCTCTTACGCAAATCGTAGATAGATTTCTGTGAAATTATTTTCACATCTGGAGATTCTTTCCTCCGTACGAATTATAATAAATTGGTATGAAACACCCTTGCTGTTTGTGTAGTGCGTAAAAACGAGCGTACTTTGTTTCTTGCAGAAGTGATGTCTTCCATAAAAATAGTGCTGGAAGGGATTTGTCAGCATTAAAAAAGGGTTTGTGTTTCAGTCTTTCCTACCTATTGCCCATGTTCTTGCTTCTGTGTTTACACCTCTGCTGGTGCTATCTTGCGGCTTTCAGTTTTACAACGCATTTATTTAGTCTCTTCTTTTTGCATCATTGCACTGGATATATTTTTTTGGTTGCTTTCATTTTTTATTAAATGAAATTTGTGCATGCAAAAATACTTTTTGCGGGTTACCCAGTCTATGTATAATTCATTTCCTTTTGTACATTTCAAAATATCTTTAAAAGGTTGTGTTTTGCATGAAATTCTTTGCGGATTTTTACTAGCTAGAAAATTTGAGCGCATGAGCTGTATTTTAGCAAAAAAAGAAGTTGTTAAATTTAATCAGCACTAGGTACGTACTAATGCGTAGGTATACATTAATTTGTATGAATTGACAGCGTTTATGAGAACACAGTAGTGCTTTAAAGTTAAAGCTCTTCAAACAACGGGATTAACCCTTTTCTCTTTTCTTTCTTTGATTACAGTCCATGTCATCCACTGTTGCAACAGCCATGGTAGTAACTCCAAGGAACCAACACATTGAATCCACAAGCTACTCTTCCGTCTGCCAAGACTTAACAAACTAAAAAAGAAATCATTTTATTTAAAACAAAAACTAAATCATCAGTTAAGCGTTGTATATTCTTAAACGAAATTGGAAACCAAGGAGCTCCGTAACAATACATATTTCAACGAGACATTTACATTGGAACTTGTAAAGAAATTTTTTAGGGGTAATATAATATCACACATCATAACAGATTAAGTTACGTGTACGTTAAATGTGATGATAAGCACAAGAAAAAAGGAATTGAAAGTTTCTTTTTCTACATTATAAATTTATAAAATATATCGTCAGTTAGCAGTTAAGAATTTCGAGTCTTTTTTTTGTACCAGGTGCTCTCCGTTATCTGTATATACGTTTGTACTTCCTGAGTTAATATTTTATCGTACATAACTTATTTTTGTGAATGTATTTATTTATTTATTTTGACAGTTGACCCAAAAATGTATTTTTCTTGATTGTATTATTAGATGTATAGGAATTTTTACGTATTGGTAGCTACATAAATAAAATGTTTGATGAATATTTTATCTGTAATTCACATTTTTATTACCCGTTCAGTAGCGTACAATCTACCAAACGAATTGATAGAGGTTGTGTGCATCTGAAGATTGACTTTATTTGTATAAGTGCACCCACATAAAATTGGAGCTTGATTTGTAATATTTTAATGAAAGTGAAGGTACTAATTTGTAAGTGTAAAAATTGTACTAAAGTTGAGATAACTAGCTGTAAGATAAAAGAGGCTATATATAATTAAGTCAATATAGAAATAAAATTATGTTTTGAGTATTCTCTTGATCTCATAAATCACTGGTGTCTCATAAATGATCTCTTGATTGTTCCTTCATCTTTGTTTCCAGAACAGAGACACATGATGCTACTGGTCCTTCAACTACTCATTACGATAATTCCCTGAGTAAAAGGTAAACTGCTAAAAGTAATTAAAGCTCTTCTCTGATTTAAAATGGTGAGCTGTATATGGACAAGGGAAAATTATTAAGGAAAACTTAATTTCTAATTGTATTCATTATGATAGACCCCTTTAAAAAGGGTGGGGACGAATGCACACTGCGATTGTAACAGTTAAACTCGACAACTACGAAATCAACTAATTTTTCACATGAGATTATGATCAACGCCGTGTGTGTAAATGTAATCTCCAATGTCCATTCCCCCAATTTTTATTTCCTGTCCACCATGACATTTGACCTTCAAAGGGGAAGTATGGGCTTATATTGTAGGGTAGAATGTAACCTCTAGAAATTAAAACAGTGTAGATAGTTGATCAATCAATCAATGTTGTGTTTTCATAGAAAAATAATGTTAAAGAATAAGGCAGTATGGTAAATTAACAGATACATATATACATCGGTATACGCTATAATAAGGGGAAATTGAGTTACTATTACATTTGTGTGGACGGATTTAACCGGTGATACATTCATTATTTTTCTTAATATCGTAATTACTTTAATTGTCATGCGTAATGATAACCCTGATTAAAGGTGCTTCATATTATAGTGTGCATATTTTCCAAAAGGAAGCCATTCTTCGGCTTTTGACAGACGTAACAAAATGATCATATCGTTCCAATAATTTAATGCGCTAACTTATCAGGTTACAAACTGTATTATTGATTATTATCTAAAGTATTTTGAATAATGAGGGCGATTCCGTTTGACAAAAAACAATATATAGCTATGCGTAACAATCATCATATAAATTCGCTGTTAACTAAGTTGTAAGTGTAGCGGGTAAACATGTAATCGCAATTTTATGCACTTGTTTCCAAAGTTTTTTTTGGAAGGGGTGCTTCCAACTGCAGCTTATAAGTACTTGATCGACTCTGTTTTTTTGGCAAGGCAGTTTCCAAGACTTCAAGGAATTCTCTTTCAAGGAAAATCTTCCTTCCAGTTAGTATTATTATTATGCTTTGATGAAAAACGTAAAGCTTAAGAATGATACTTTTGATGCATATTATGTGGCAATCTCGGAAAATAAGCTGTAAAATGTTCAAAGTATGTGTTTCATTCGTGATTTGTCAATATCTTGTTTATTCAGCGTTTTAACTAAATATAGTATATACCCATTATTAATGTCAAGTCATGTCAAGTGTATTTGTGCAATTGTCATAGGAAAAGCATATAGTGTTCCATATTTTCCCACTGGTGTACCTCACGTTGGAGCCTGCTAAGATGCAGTTTCGTTAAAATTTTACTATGTACATATTTTATACAAATTATTGTAGCTAGTTTCTAAAGTGTTGTCATAGTAGATAGGAAAGTACTTACTCTACTCATGAGAAACTTGGTGTCAGTTTATATATTTATGTATACTGTTTACTGTTCGCAATGTCCACAATCATAAAATGTAGTGTTGCTATGGCTACCGTTGCTGTATGTTTTCAAAGAAGAAAAAAGCTGTTTGTACTAATTTTGTAAAACTTAAGATTTAAGAGCATACTATAACATGACCTTTCAAACATATAATGAGAATCAGATGAAATTTGTATATGAAATTAAGCTTATATAAAAAAACTATGGATATGATGACTTTATGAATATTTATTTATATCTGAATTATAATAAGCATTTTAAATGATTCTTTATTAGAAAATGCAATGTGAATTTTATCTCTGCACACAAGTAGATAGTTACTTTTACTGTACACACAGATACACAAGTAGGTAGAATACAATACCATGATGATCTGCTACGTTGAACATATAATTAAATTAGGTTTAAGGATAGAATCTATAACCGTTGTTTCTTACCTGTCGTGATGACTCGTTCATTTTATATGTCATTTAAACTATATACATACTTGTCCAACAAATGGTTGTGCTTCATTGGACATTGTGAATGAATGCGTGATACTTTCCCAAGAGCTAGTGAATTGCTTCTCGGAAAATCGAGTTTATCAACTATATATATATACTGTGTCAAAGAATTGCTTAACGATTATTTCCCACGAAATCGGTTTCACTGTAAACTTGTACTTATGTGCTTGATGGTACTCAATATTATTTTTTTAGGAGCGAAATTAAAATCAAATTTAATTTCATCAAAAATTGTTTCAGAATTTATTACTTGTCAACTGCTTTTAGATGTTTGGTTGATAAAAATGAGTTTAATGTTGTTTCTTGCCAATGTGATTGATATTGTAGGGTTTAAAATTCATTGTTACAATTCATTTAGAAGATAGTACATTACGATGCTGAATGTTGATATAAATATAGGAAATAGTTGTTGTGTGAAGAGGAAAATAAAATGTGTGTATTCCATACATGTGTCACAAAAAAGGATCTCTTGAATAAAGATGATGAAAAAATATACATTCGGGTGAAAGCAATGAGACTTTTATGCAATGCAAAGCACACTTTCATGAATTTTTTCTCCATGTTGGTCCCATTCTCTGATGTGACTTACCCTCCAATTTTGCGTGGGTATGCATTTTACAGGTTTCCGGGTTCCAATTTCGTATGATTCAAGATGGAAGACCTGTAGTCAACGGTGAGTTGTTAATGGCACCCAGCTGGTCTTTCAACATTTAAGTGCGCAAAGCAACAATTTGAGTAGTATCGCTGGAATGAGAATATTTGATTGTTTTCCATTTTAACTTTATTGCGATTAACTTAACAAAACTATAATGTTCACATAGTCGTATGAATGGTATGAATGTAATAATAAATTTCAATACTTTAACCTGATGAAAATAATAAAGAAGGTAACAAAATACACATAATATTCTTTATGTAGTCACAAAAATGGATAATATTTAGTTTGTTGCCAATTCTAAAATGAGTTTGGTAGCAATTAATCCGGGCAGCGGACCATCAGCGTAGCGAATTCTTAAGATGAACTGCGGGACAATGCTATAAGTGGCTATATTTAGAAGCAACGCATCGGATGCATATTTTTTACCAACTTCAGTGAACATAAATACATCGTCCAACCCCTTTTAAAACAAATAACAGCCTTACACATTCCATGATTAGAAACTAGCCTGTTTTAACCCAATCCCAACAACAAAACAGAAAAATATATACTTTTTGCAACAAAATCGTAAATGAAACTATAGTTTTATATGTTTGCTAATAGTATGGACTCTCGCCTAGTCCAGGTTTTTATTCTGAAATATATGCACAACCATCAAGTTTGTATTAAATTCAGCTCAGACACGATATTTGATTGGAAAGTCCAACTTTTCCGGGACTTTATTATTATTATTTTTCCGTAATCATAAACACTTTCATTTAATGGCTAGTTATAACATCCAAGGAAAATTATTAGCCGAAATTATGACCACTTGTGTCATGCTTTTTTGTACATGCCAACACACACAGAGAATGCGTTAATAACAAATAATTAATAATAGATACATATAGCTTGTGTAAGATTGCTAAACTTTGGTTAAACAAATTTTAAAACTGGTATAACCATTTTCACTCACACTGAAAGTAGAGAAGTTGCATAAAATGTAATCAACAGAAAGAATCCGATTTCAAACCTTTACCATCAGCGCCTATCAGTATTAAACTTACAATTAGCATTTCTATTCATTATACCATAAAGTAGTTTTACTTTCCGATAATAAATTTTTCATTAATAAATATTAAGACTAATAAAGGCAGTCATAGCATTATTACTTTATTTTTTGTAACGATCATAATAATAATAATAATATTTTTTGTATGTTGTAATTTTAATGCATGTTTATACCGAAATTATCCATATGTGTATTTATTGTTAGCCCAATATATATTTAGCGACTATTGTTCATGAGAAAAGTAATTAAATGATATCAGTATTAATCATTGTATTCTTCATAACTCTTTCCAGCAAAGCTTAAAAACGCGCTATCATAATTATTTACATATTATTACTATCATCTTTGTAGTAAATAGATTCACACACCGCCACAAATATAATAATAATAATAATATACCTTTCTCTTAAATGCTTAAAAGTCATTCGTCATCTTAGCAGTATTTCCGTTTTTCCTACAAGAGCATTCAGCAGTCAGGTGTCAGGTTTAATGCCACATGCGTTATTCTTTTTTGTTTTATACAGTTACACCATTATTTTTTTAGCATTAAAGTATAACAATCTCTTTATCTAGTAACAGTCATAAGTTTAACTTTTTTAGCAGCACAGAGAAAAAAACACACGCCAGACTCTGAGAAAGCATTCATCTATCTCGTGAAAAACGGATCACCATTCGACATTCAATTACAAATAGTAGTTTTTTAGACCTACGTACAATCAATCGGCCAAGATTATTCCCTAAATAAGTTGTATAAGTACAAGATCATGTGCGTTAACTTGAAATAGTGAAGGCTGTTACTTAACAGAAATTTTGATTATTTTAGTGAGAGCACTGATGATGGTGAAAGATGATGCTGTTGGTGACTTTAGAAGAGCTGTGATCTGTTTTCATTTATGTCATGTTTGGTACTTGCAGAAAAGTGAGTAGATATTATGAACAAAAAATTGGGTGGACTTTGTAAGGTAAATGCACAAAAAAGGGGTAAATGCAGAGAATGTTTAAGAATATAAAAGTTTGCCAGTTAATACTGTTATAAAACAGTTTGAAATAGAATAATTATCTACTAGCTAGTTTTAACTAGGTATCGGCTCGTTATTCCTGGTATCACACATACTTTTTTTTCTAAAAGGGAGATGCAAAGTGAAAGTAAAGTTTAGAAGCGTTCTAAGTAGCTTTTTTTTCTCTTTTTTGGTGATGTGAACCCCTTCTGTTGAAAGACAATGATTTCAAATTTCAAATGCAAAAATTGTTTCTGATCTTGTCAGAAATTTTTCTTATGCTGTATGTTACTTTTAGTTGACAATCATTAAAGCATACTTTGTCATGTATCTTTTTTGTAATGAGTTGTGATTGATTTTTATTGTATGTTAATTAAAAAGTGTGTACATTTTGTTTGCTCTGTTGAGGCAGTGAGATGGACTGATTGTTATTTTTTTAAACTGTTGGCACGTTGTATACAATTTAGATTTGTTTTTTCTTAGTCAGTTTTGAGTCTTCATTGAGCCTCGTCACTCATCATAGGGAAACTTTTTTTTAATCGCCTGCTAGAATAAGAGTTAAAAATGCAAACTACACTTATCAATCAATCTTCTTCTGAGATTCAGAGTCAACCTTTTCTTTCTATCTTCTAGTAGTTGTGGTACAGTAGTGAAAACAGGATGGTAGCCCATGATCAGTTCTCGTCTAGAAATCAGTTCATATGCAGCATTCATTTCTTTGGCAGTTTCAAACAATGTCATAGAAGTGCAAACAATTATTAAACAACCTTCACATCTATATGGATGCGTAGCGAATATGAGAGATAGAGGAGAGCAGTTACTTAACTTGGATTTTAAAACCTGACATCAAATTAGACTTGCAGCTCAAATATAGCTTCACATGAAAAACAGCAATTTATATCCTATATTCCTTCATTTTACGATTTCACAATTTTTGCAAATTTTCTAAAAGCAGTACGAGTTTATATCTCCTCGAAATCTAGGAATATTGAATATTTTCAAACACATTTTTGTTTTACGTACAACTTATATTTTTAAGCGTATTACAAAGATATTACATTAGAAGTAGTACGTATCATTAATAAAGCGTTAATCTGTAGATGAAGTACACATACGACTGGCACATGTCAGTCAAAAACCATAATAATTAGGAAATAATTAAAGCACCAATTGTTCAACACGTTCAATCAGCATTTTTATAGCAAATGTCATTCCTTCTTACATACACGAACTTTTAGTTATTTATTTAATGTATATTGAACTTTCATAAACTATTTTTCCCCTATAGTGTTGGCCTTAAACTTTAAAAATTGCATAGAAATCAGCTAAGCAAACTACACCAGTGAAAATCTCAGCTGCACTCTGCACAGACTATAAGAATCACATTCATCAATGAATTGACAAACTCTCACCAGGACAAAAATATTCCCAAAACTTTCATTTCTCTTTCTTTTCAATCGCCAGACAGCCTGGTAAATTAGTGATGTGCGCTAGAACATATTTTTCCCCAGCTCTTCGTATAGTAACGGTTATATCTGTAATTTAGTTGAGCGTGTGTTTTGGACGCGTGTTTTCGAATTATTTATGTATGACCTACTAGAGAGAACTCAAAAGGTATTCATATTTTTTTATCAAATTCTATGAAAAAAGGAGGAAACACAAGTTCTGTAAGGACGGTTCCGATGATGCAATGGGAAAATTATTGGAAATGGTGCCTTTCTCTCTCGCTACTTCCTACTATAATTTGCTATCAACCATTGCCAAACTTGCATCTGCTTGGAAGAAAGAAAGGTTGATAGCTTCTAAAAATGTTGGTATATCCGGATTTCAATTTTACGAATGAATTCTAAAGTAGTGTATGCGTACAACAGTAGAAAACGGTTAAGAGTTAAATTTAGTAGTTGATTCGTAACATAATGAGATATTATTATGAATTGTTTTTCTTGAGGAAAGTTACATTTTTTTAGCCATTACGATTTTTTTACCGTAAAAAGATTTCATGATGTGGCAGTGTTTTAATTTGTTTCTTACGAATTAAGATTTCTAATTTCTAAAAATACGTATTTGGATACATTACAATTTAAAGCAGTAGCATATCAACTACTTTGCATTTTTTTAGAAACATGGAAAAAATATTTCGTCTCCACCACCAGAAAGTAATTTGCCTTGTACTCCATTTATTATTCCTGTAATTTTCAGAAAAGCGTATAATTTTTTTACTTTACTGAAAAATACTAAACAACCATTTATTTTCCTGATGGTGGAGATGAAACGCTTGTTTAAGCAGTAGTATCATAGATATTAACAAAGTGAGGCCTCATACAAATATCAGTTTTTAAGCTAATTAGCTAGAAAGGTTTGTTTTGTTTCACTCGATACAACAACATGCATAGTAACAACAATTTATTTAATTTTATTATGATTCTGCAAAAGCAATCATAGTTCTTGATTATTTAATAGAAACAAGGCACGATCACCGCTGATCATGCTGTGAATATACCGCCATAGTAGTTAAGATGTAAAACTATAAGCAATCCAACTTAAGATTTGAATTGCACTAGCAGCTCTAAAAAATTCTCTTCCTGTGTCCGCCTCAAATTCCCCCAAAAATTGGACCGATTCCTGTTTCCACCTCCAAATAAGTCTTGGAAACTATCTCCCACCGTTTGAATACCCACTCTCACTCGAGGGGTCAATAATTCGTGCAACGATGAAACTTTCCCTCCATACCATGACCCTCTTCTCACTCTTGGATCTCTTATTAGTGCAATTTCCTTTCATTCCGCTTCTTTCGCGGTATATTATTATTATTAATGTATAATATTTTGTATGACAAATGACAACTTTGATCATGCTGGTTGGAATTTTTTGTATGATATTTTATCTAGATATTATATAAAGAATTTATATAGATAGGTATGTTTAGATTTTTACAACGATGAGTTTTCAATTTTTTTATCACATGCAACTTATTATGTATGTATGTAATAATTATGAAATGTTCCATTACTTATACATTAATAATAATAACATGTAATAATAACTGCATATTATTAAGCTGCATAATATTTATATAATCTTGGTGGCAGTCAAATGTTTTTTTTCCTTCGCTCTAAAGACGTGATACTGAAACTTGTAATTGTGCAGTTGTTATAAAATATCCTGAGCTATATGCTTGATATTTAAATTGTATATTAGATTATATTTCCATGATGTTGCCGTCTTGTGAACTGATTTCAATCTCTGGTTGTTCACACTACACTTGGGTGTAATAAAAAAATTGTTATCATTTATATCTATTATGTATTGTTGACCAGTAGCAAGGAATTTAAACTTCAGCTGCTGTGAAGACTAGTTGTTTTTTGCACATCCTCCATCTTATTTAATTTTTTTGTTCGTAACAGTAGTAGTATATGTTGGCGTTAGCAGTAGTAAACAGCATTTTCTGCAAAGGCGTCATTCATTATATGTGTGTGTATATTGTATAGTAATTAGTAGGAATTAAGGTGAACCTCTTATGTGACACGGGCACAGCAAACACAAAAAGAACACTCCATTTACACACACCATCATCTCAACTAATATAATATATATAGATAGATAGATAGATAACCATATTTCGTATTATAAATTGTTCCATGATTTCACAAGTAAAAAATGACAGTAGACAAGAGCAGCAGCGAATGTTCTCCATCTTTGAATAGATTCAACCACCAACTAGAATTTCCTATACAAAGTAATTAGTATGGCTTTAATATCGATAAGTCCTTTAAAGATGAGTTATATTTTTACCACACTTGTTTTTTAACAAATATTATAGATAATGTATGATGAATAGACACAAACATGTAAATATATAATAATATATAATGTAATAGTGACAAATTACGATTTAGACGTTGCAGGCTTTTTTTGCATACTTTTACACAGCATCGTAGCAATTATATAGACTACACTCTAGAGGAAAAAAACAAGGATTTTTAAACTACAGTACACTGTGTCATTTTAAGTGGCTACTTTGCTAACTACAAACTAAAGAATTTATTTATAGCAACAGCAATCATGATAACAATGATCAAATAATTATCTCGAAAATTAAAAGTTGTCTACAGCATTTCTCTATAATAATTATTTTTTGTAGTGCTCTACACTAACTAAATGAATCTGAATCTGTCAATTTGTTGGCCTTCTATATGAACATATGTGTGTGTAGTGTGTGTGTGTGGTTCAATTTAAATATAAATTAACATATCTGTACTTGTCATGCACATAAATTTCAGTTTTACAGGATAAAGTAGTTAAATAGCATAAAATATGGCTGAAAAGTCCATACAAGTAAAGTGTTTTAAGTTACAGTCAGTTTTTCTTTAAACGAAGTTGAAAATTTGTTGTAATTATTCCTAAAAATATTATATAGTACATTGTAATTTTTTTCCCTTGAAATACCTGACCTCTTTTTTATATTCTGAAAGAGCACATTTACCAGTTTCTAATGTAAGAGTCAAAGTCAGCATTTCGATGTGAAACTAGCACTGTCGCAATAATTACATTAGCATACTATACATATAATTATTTTATAAGTATAACATTTTTTATACATATTACACTTTTCTGTAAAGATACCTGATAGTAAATGTCTACTAAAAATTAATATTGCTGCTACTTACGAAAAAAACACCACCACAATCATAAGCTGAACTCCAGTTTCGTAGCGTCATACTTACAAAGGTTCTCTTGCAAATTACACTTGGAAGCATTCATTTAATACGGTAATCAATATGTAGTGTCCATTCACTCAAAAAAAGTATTGAGTAGAGTCAAAAACAAACGGCCACTGACTCACTTCAGCGTTGAAGGGAAATCGTCTAGAGAGAAGCTGTTGGTGATGTTGTAAATGTGATGGGGAGAGACATTTGAGGTCTTCGATTTTCTTCTTGTCCTTTTTTTTCATTCACTCACTTTCTCTTTCTCTCCGGCTTCTTTGCACGTTTGAAATTAAGATTTGAATGTCAAGTCACTGAATTTACTATACACAGTTTTTTAAATGTCATTTTTCAATCCTGGTCCTCTAAGTCGTATCAAGCATTCAATCAAACTAGTAATACAAATAGCTGAGATGCTTACATATTAAAATGATGAAAGCATTAGAGACACCACCAACACCACCGTTTTTTTACTCCCTAACCAATGAACTAAAGCCTAAATATATTGGTAAAAAAAGAATTTATGACTCGTCCGTCTTCTTCTTCTCCTTCTTCTTTTTCAGGAAGGAAGGAGTTTTTAGTCCCTTCTTCTTCTTCTTCTTCTCAGTCGCTTTCGATGATGAGTCCTCCGTTGATATATCTTTAACCGGTGAACCCTACAAGGTGGACACAGTAAAAGAAAATGGATGAATTAATCACGTTTAAAATGCAAGTATTTTGTTTTTAATTGAGTATTTAAATTTGTGTTAATTTTCTGTGTTTTAATACGTTTGTCAATCTTACAGGCTCTTGACTGCGATGGGCTTCCTCCTCACCATTAACTGCCGCTTCACCTAAAAACACAAAATTGCATTGGGATATTTAGAAATTTGTCAAATAAATCGTTCTCCACTTCAAATCAGAAGAAAAGGGGGACATGTGTGCAAAAAATGCATGAATCATCGCTTCTTTTAGAGAACAGCAACTGTCGCAAGTTTCATGCACAGTACTTATTAGAAAGCATGCAACATGCACATGCATACATAAATATTTATCTAATCAGTTATTAAACTGCTAAAAAAATTATCTTCCATGATCCTCAAAAATGTAGGCTAGGTTCCGTGGTGTCGAATAAAAAAATTATGAAAACGTAGTGTGCAAATGACTTACTTTTGCTCCCAGGATTTTTCTCAGAACCTGACCAGCGTCTCTGTCTTATCTTGCTTTCAACTGGCACAGAAAAATGCATGATTTTTATGCGGCAACGTTACACAAAATATTTAAGGCATGCAAAATGATAATTGTTAAGAAAAAGCAAAAAAAAAATTGTTAGTCGTTTTCATTCATCAAACTTACGCTCACGGGGGAACCGGGCAGATTTTGAACGAGCAACATAAGGATCTGGCAAATCATTCGCTGAAAAAAATGCCAGTAGCAAAATCATGAAAAATGCATGCGCAAAAAAATCTCATTATTTGTTATTCAAAAATTTCAAAAGTTTTCATTTAAGCAATACAACACTACACAAAACTACAACATGCAAAGCAGTGCAAATATTAACATGCTAAAATCCAAAGCCAATTAAAAAAGCAGGGAGCCCTCTTATGTTAACGAACAAGTTTAAAAAATCTTGTTTGTTGTAATTTTCGCAATTAATATGATCGCACCTTAATGATAAGTTATTTCCGATAAGATTTTAAGTGAAACTCTAACTATTTTTGAGTATATCAATAAAAGCATAACGGACGAAACGTAGCACGTGAATCACAAGCCAATTTTTGAGAATAAATTAGAGTGCTACTGTGACTAATTATAAGGTCCAGAGAAAATCAATGAAGCATGGACCAGGGACATTTTCTTTTGTGAATTATTAAACCAAAATGAATTACCATCGCTTTGTACAACTTCTGGTTTACTTGCACGTGGAACTTGCTTAGTCTCGATCTGCAGTACTTGTGGGCGCCCAGCTGTTGAGAAATTAACCATAATTTTATGCTCCCATCTAAGCCCATCACCATAATTGACTAACTGTTACCACCACCATTCCAATCAATTTAATCGTTAATTAATTTCCAAATACTCTAAGTATTCAACAACTTTAATGATTCCCATCACCGCATTATGAAATTATTCAAAAATGTAGTAGACGACGTTGGTAATCACATCACTCAAGTAAGTCTCCATTGTGGATGACATTTCACGGATGAATAGGTACTTACCGTCTCTGGAGTCTTCGTCTGTGTCCCCTACAGGAGAAACAATTGGTGTTGATTCGTCCTGTGACATTGGCCCGTCACCTATTAAAGGGATGAATGAAAAGAAAAGGGTTAAGTACTTTTAAGCGACAAGCCTACCCATTTATTATAATTTATATTCAAAGACCCACCTCCTTGTTTCCTTATGACCTCCTGTTTGTACTCCTCGATATCCTCATTAGTGATGGAATCAAATGGATTCTTTGCGTATGGTGTTTTGTACACGACAGCATGGTGCTGAAAGTTTCGCTGGATGATACCTTTCGAGGCAGCACCAACAAGGATAACTTGATCTCCAGTGCTGCTCATACTGGCATCCTGAATCCAATCATTAAAAAACACATCCACGTCTCAATACCAATCATAAATCTTCCCTTTCCCAATACAAATGTAATAAATATAATCTACCTGAACCTGTTTAGCTTCCTCCCAGGAAACGCCTTCCAGAATTTGCGATTGGGGTCCAGCACTCAAACCACCAGCTCGTCTATTATCTTTAATCTACATTTTGGGTTAACAATTGATACTCATCCAAATAAAAAAGGTGGACAACGGGAGAAAGAGGGAGAAAGAAAAGCGACGTAATTGTCATCAAGGAAGTGACATTACCTGTTGCTGTAATTTTTTAAACTCCTTAGGATCCGTACCCTTAGGTACAAACTGTAACGTGTTCTCAATTCTTACAGGGGTACCATGTGTAGGAGATCCTTCCGCAACCCACTGCAAGACAAAACCACACAAATTACTAGTTAAAAAAACAACGTCAGAAAGAAAATGTGTTTAAAAAAGTCATAGCATTAAAAAATACAGAGAGATTAGCATCAGTGCCTGTTCCACTAGATCATTTTTGGATGGTTGAGATAGAGCAGTTGTGTTAGTAAAAAAAGTGAATAGTTTAATTTCTTGTTTAAAACATGGTGGTTTTGTCTTGCAGAGAGTTAACAGCACACTCCAGAAAAAAACGGACAAATATTTTTGTGTGTGGAAATTTTTATAAAAAATCACTCAGGCAATCTCTTTCGAGAATATGCATGAAAAAAATATGATGGAGCGTTTCACAGTGTAAAAAATGCCACCCTTGAAAGAGCAGAACAGGCACGAACTCACAAGCAATGATTTAAAGTATAAAAATAGTCCCTTAATTCTTAATTAACCGCAGTAGTCCAGTAGAAGTAGCTAACTAAAAGTATTAATATTATGCTATATAAATTAGACGTTATGTTCAGAGTGTTTATGTAGACCGATATGACAATATATATATAATTCATTATGCAATAAAATCCAAGTTTTTTTTGCACTTCTTCAAATATTTTAATTGATTAAGCAATCAGCAATCCAAAAGAAAATTTATTAGACCGTCAAAAATCACTGTCAGCTAATAACACTTTTTTGGAACACTAAAAAAACACGCCAAAAGCAACAACAATTTATTCTCGGCTACTCTGAGGAGTTAGCAACGAGAAAAGTAAATCTTGTGTAATAAGTAGTATTTTTTTGTTCTTTTTTTTTCATGGAAAGTTTATACATAAAGCACTAAACAATTAAAGTAAAACTAGTAGAAACTACACAACCGGAAAATATCCACAAAGTTTCACAAAATTCCACACAGTTAATATGAGAGTGTAAAGAGTTTATGAAAGAAATGCATTTTAAAAGTGTTACTGCATATTATTTACATGAGTATGTCTTAAATTGGTTTTGAGACAATGTTCAGAAAAGTTAATGGCGGGATCAAGTAAAAAGACATGTTGAGAGTGTTACGCATTTTTTAAGAAAAAAATCTTGGCAGTAATTTGTAATTAGTTTCCTAGCAAATGTTTTTTAGTAAGGCTGGCGTTGAACAATCCCTTTTTTGGAGGAAATGTTAACAACGGAGCGCGCGTTTCTTGAATGTCTATTGTGTTATCTAATAATATGTATTAAAATTGATGTACCAATCTAAGGAAGTAAATTTGACAAGACAAGCTTTCCCCTTGTGTAATTTCAAACTGTCTCATTAACACATTTAGAAATAGCCAACAATTGTAGCATACTTATTATATATATATTTAGATATATAGTTATTATTAGTGGTAAAATGTAATGTTTTACATATTTGGCAGAATTATGAGATGGCAACACAGCATTACTTTCTTGAAGTACTAATCTATCTAGTTAGTAGTGTAATGTACTGTTAAAAACGTCAATATTAAATATTTGCAAAAACTGTTCAATATCAAGAATCCTCATCTCACCAAAGCCTACTCTAAAACAAACTTTCGAACTCTACAAAATGCTCACACCTTTGAGAACATTTTCTTCAAGACAACAAGAGACTCAAGACATAGAGAGATTCAAAAAATCATTGCCCATTCAAATCCAATAAGCTATCTTAAACTATAGTAATAAATTGTCTAAAGAGGGCAGTGTGATTTCCTTGAAGCTGAGCATATTCCACTCATCAATCAATGCAAATAGCAAATGAAACTTGGTTTTATTAGCATTCTATTCACTCTTATGATTTAAACTGATACAAAGCTAGACCTTTACTCTAACTACTTTATATATTGTTTAGAGAGCCAGTTAGTAAAAAACTCCCCCTAGCATAATATTCAGGCTACCAGGCTACCAATCTTTATCTCTAAAAAGAGAATGAATATTTTTATGTGCTGGTATAGATTGTTAAAGTTATGACATACATGATCATTGTTAGAATGTATCAGAATAGTAATGAAGCCCTAAAGTAAGTTCTAAAGAAACTGTCATTTTTTTTTCAAGAAGAACAGAGAAAGAAGAGGCTTAAGATGCCGACTGAACAGTCACAACTTCTACCTTTGTAATCTTCTTGGGATCAGGGGTTCCGGTTTCAAGGATCTCAACTTTTTGGTAAACGTTCGGTGAGTTCAACCACCTTGTCTTCTCAAATCCTCGACGGCCCTCCATAAACTTCTTCCAGTTTGGACTGTGGACAAAAAATAGAGAGAGTTTGAAGGTATGAAATTTTTTGTAAGATTATTGGAACTAGCTGTTATCGCTCTTCATTGATTCTCTTTTGCGAATATTTTTTTTAATGTCTTACTTGTTTTTGTACAGTTCCTCCTCCTCGAGTAAATACCCCAGGGAGGAAACTGCAGGAGGCAACTCAACATCGTACTTTGGACGTGGACCATCATTCTTTATGAGAGGTTGGCGATACATATAACCAGTGCGGTAGCCCTAAGTCCGATAAAAAAGGTAGAAAATATTAGATCACTGCAGATATTTTCAAACATTCACTAAAATAATTATTATTTCTATATCCACTCACAGCATTATCTAGTGTTCTCATCAGCGCCTCAAATTCTTGCTCTCCATACCGCCATTTCCTACCATCTCGCTTATCTTTGTGTTCTACTGGTTTCGCTTCTGTCGAAACAACTCCTTCCTCCTGACTATTTACACCGCCACCGCCATGCCGTGCTGTTTCATATGCACGCTTCCTTGCCTCATCTGACATCAGTATCACATTGTCAAGACCAATAGGCATGATCTTCATCTGAAGAGAGAAGAATAAAACCGTTTAAATACAATCCTCAAAAGCCATTAAAAAACGATAAATTGAGTAGCTGATTTTTTTATGGTAGAAACTTCTCACCTGACTTTCACATGCCAAAACCGTGTAGTAGGTATTCAAAAAGGCTTCCTCAACGGTTTCCCCACAACACACAACGCCATGATTTCTCAAGAAAAGAACCTGAATAAATCATCATAAATTAAAAATCTCATTATTGAGGCCAACAAGTCATATTTTTATGGTTTGAGACGAAAAGCAATAAAAAGCCAAATTTATTCACCTTGTTAAACGGTCCCAAGTTGCGAATGATGAGATCTTTCTCTGTAGCATCTATTAAAATTCCATTGTAGTCGTGGTAACTAACTTCTCCAATAATAGCAGCCTCCTGAGAAACTGGCAACAATCCACACTTCAAACTTGACACCTACCACATTACAAACAATAATAGGCGAGCCATGAAGCATATTAAATTTAATCTTGAGAACATTTCTAAAAATATTTCGAAGGAAAGTACACGTTTCACTCACAGCAACAACTGAAGGGAGATGCAGGTGAACAACGCACTTAAGATCTGGCCGTGAAGCGTGAATCGCGGAGTGCAGGGTAAAACCGGCAATGTTCACTCCTAGATTGGTTGTTCCAGGCTCCACAACGTTGCCCTGTTAATTTTACAACAATTAAAATACAAAATTAGTGTTCTGATGAGACCTGATGCTGAGGTACTAAGATTCGCAGGTGCTTCGATGGGCGACTTACTTGCACATCAACTTTAATGAGGGAACTAGCTGTGATTTCATGGTAGAGCATGCCGAAAGGGTTGATTAAAAAGTGTGCTTGATCATGGCTGACTCTAAGTGTGATGTGGTTGTAGATATTTTGCGACCATCCAAAAATGTCGATAATTCTATACAGAGCTGCCAACTTGCATCTTAGCATTTTCTCTCCTTTGGCATACGCGATTGTGTCCACTCCACGAATGTCATTTATTGGAATGACACATGAGCCGCCTCGAAACAACATGCTGCCGCGCCAACTAGTAGCTGCCCCCATCATTTCCGATATTTGCTGGAGGAGGGTGCCCGTTCCAGGGCCGCCCTCTCTCATTTGTTGCTCTATTATTTTCTCCAATTCCTCACGGAATATTTTGCTGTTCATGATTGCTTCCACACGCTTCCTCCGCTCCATCTCTTTCATGTCCTGTCAACAAAACAACAAAACCACTATTTCTTATTTTGTTCATGAGACGCCATCCAAATAAAAAACACACAGATATCTACGTATAACTCACGGCGTCAATGTCAGCAGGCCTCAAATTCGCCCTGTCATCTTCTGCTGTGCCGTTTACCACAATCGGCTCTGGAGACTCAGCCCCGGAGGGCCTGTTCGCATCGTCAGACATGGCTAATAGTAGTCAGCCTCTGGAAACGAATAAAAAAAACATTTAATTAGCTACATAATAAAAATCTATGCATAAAAATACATTGACAGTATTCCACTGATTGCTACTTGTTCAATTTAATTACAGTCTACGTAATAAATAGCGTTTGATGGAGAACTGCTACCGAAACGTTACAAGAAAAAAAAACTTTAAGATGTCAGCTTACTAAAAGTCTACAAGAAAACAGTAATGGTCTATTATCTATTCAAATTTATTCCTCATATGCCTCTTCACATTACTTTTTATCGAGTCTGCTCCCCTGTCCTCTCCCTTCAATCACCGCCAAGCCTACAAAACTGAGCCCCCATCAAGCCACTAAACTACATGCATAATAGGCGACATCCGTCCGTTTCTCTTCATCTTCATGAATCAATAGAAGGACCGCCACTCTTTTGGCTTGACTACTAGTCTTTCTTCTCATGCGAGCAAAAATCGCTAAAAGGATTATCTAAATATTAATAAAAATGCCAATAGCGACTGCTGAGAGAGAGGAGGAGAACCTAATCAACCAAAAAAGCAGTTGTTCATCCCAAAAGACAATCAAAACCAATTTTCTTCTATCCCACTTGCTTTTTTCCCTGCTCCTGTGTCTACATGCATAAAAATCCAAATCCATATGATTCGCATGTACACATCCCTCTGCATTGCATCATGTTTGCACAATCGCGAAAAAAGAAGAAGAAACTTCTACTGCTTTGCTCTCTCTGTAGATTTTCTAGGGAGTTGATATGAATAACAAGCGTGTAGAAAGAAAGGAGGAAAAAAAAGAAGCGCTACACGAGAGAGCGTTTTCCATTTCCTGTCAAGACAACACAAAACTGCTTTCGCAAATTTCGCGATACGAATTCGGCAGTAAATTTCACGCAAGCATGGCTTTTTATTGACTGTGTATCATTGGTGACCTAAATGTATGCTCTCTCTCTCTCTCTTTCTATCTATCTAGCCAATTTGATATTTAAAGCGAGTGTGCATGTGGCAACATGAAAATTCTAAAAAACCTTTTAGATAATATGCTCAACATTTGCCTATAAGCTTTGAAGAGGAATAAAGGAACTATTTAGGAGGATCCATCCCACTTACAAGATTAAAAAATATTTTCTTTTGTAGGACATGACATGCAATAGGCATCATCATCAACCAAACCACCATGTCCCGTTATCAGAGAAAATATATTGGTGTTATGTTACCATTAACTATAAACTTGTGAATAGGCAATATGGCGCTTTCATAAAATAATACAGTTAATAATATGGCACAGTTCAAGGCGTCCTGTTCATCGAAACCTTCAAAAGTGTGTTTATATTTTCATGCTGTCTATTCACAACCATTTTTTAGCTAATGAAGAAAATGCACCGTAACATTTCAATTAAAATTGGTAGACATGCAACAGCGGATTAAAAAGTGACACCATTCACCATCCTGAGAGATATGGATTATATCGATACATTTTTAAAACTACCGCTATGTCCACAAGGGATAAATTTTATTTATCAGGATGATAAGACAAAAGATTTATGTGCGAGGCGGGATCCTTTGAAAAATTGAAAAATCAATGCTTATCTCTAACAACATACATTACAGCTTAGTATTTAAAGTATTGATCATCAATTTGATTGAATGAAGTATGAAAAATGAATGAAGAAGATCCATTTTTTCGGAACGAGATCGTAGACAAGAGGTAATAAAGAATGCACGCCTGTCACTTATCATATCGTCATTCATTCAGAGATATTTTCGAACATGGGAGCTGAAAGTGGAAACGGATGTAAAAAAAACGCGATGATGGAGGAATCCAATCCACCTTAAAACTTTAATCTTACAGCCAGTAAGGCAGGCAGGTATTCAATAGGTGATGTGACAAATGATGAATGATGCATTCACTAGAAAACATGTCCATTTACCAACTCATTGCATTAAATTTTCGACATGGTGCATCATAGCGTGCTGGACTGGACTGACATTTGATACTATACTTTTTTCTTATCAATACTTATCCTGCTTATCTGCCGTTTCCATTCCACCATACAAGGTTCACATTTTACATCTCATGTTTCACTTTTAGCCTATCTATCTGTAAAACGAGAAGATATATCTGAATAATGTAGACACACACATGGAGATAATCAAATGGAAGTAAATTTATTGCAGTATTCTTACAGCTAATATGTTTACGAGTGACATGGACGAGAACCTGAGGAATTCAATATGCATGACGCATACAACTTTATTTAATCCCTCTTTTCAGTTCCACTTATCATCCATTTTAACCAATCACTACTGCTGGAGCTATACATTTCATCTGCATAGGTATTCAGAGAGTTTATGAGCCCCACTGCTCTCAAAAAAATCTTCCTTCATGAATGAATCATCTATCTATCTACAGAGCAAGGGAGATCAGTAGCAACACAATTTTGTTTGGTAAATGGCTGATGGGTCAACTATCATTAGAGTATACATTGCTCCATATTAATACACAGTTGTTAATGATAACCACAAAACAGCCCAGCGATTTTTGGACGACACGACACGGAGGTTAAATAAATAAATCTCTCTCTCATTCAATTAATATCTTGTCTCTTTCCACAAACGAATTTATTTATTTCGACTGCATTATCGTCTCATTTGTAGTGTGCAAGTGTGCAAACAATCTCTTTCCATCAAATCAACTCTTCGTCTTGTCTTGTGTAAAAAGCAAACAGAGAAGAGAGAACTGAAATTATTTAGATCACATAATATCTTGTCATGATGACGATGACTTATGACTTCATAACAACCTCAGTGTTGAGTGTTCATGTGAACGACCCAACCCATCTTGTAACTCATATAATAAATGGCTATTATAGTATAAACCATGCTCACCAAAAAATCTTTAAAATCCCTCTATTTTCTATACCTATCTGTTATCTGTGTATATTCTCCTGTCAGTTACTATTTAGAAATGTCTATTTCTTCCACAGTGAAATGCATCCATTCACATGGAGAGAATTTACTACTACCCTTCTTCCTTCTTTGCTGCTTCTCCTCCTGCTGCCGGTATATTTTTGTGCAGAGTAAACTCTCTCATACCGCGTTACACCCTTTTTTCCTTGATAGAAACCATGTTTGTGAAGCAATACGAGTTCAATAAA
>JAQIXW010000566.1:0-28039 GCA_034700685.1 Willowsia buskii
TTTTGCCATGAGGAGGGTCCGTACCTTGACTTCGTTGTGCCTCAACACATCCTACCCCACATTGTCAAGCTTATTACAGATAAATTTAGTCAGGTAGGTGTCATGTCTGTTTCATCAATGTCTGTTGGATGGACTGTGGTGAGAAAGTCATCTTGATGTTTTTGTATCACTCTAATTCATAGGTTCGAAAGGCTGCTCAAACTGGTCTTATCTTGCTGCTGGAAAAGGGTATTATTGCACCGAGGCAAGTAGCGGAGCAAGTTTGTCCTGTGATAATGGAGTACACAGAGCCCAACGTCATGGATGATTATCGAACGGAAGTGACAGGCGTAAGTGAAAGCATCAGTGCATAAACTAGAATTTGATCCAGCGTCAATGATCAGCCTTAGTGCTTTCACCGACACTGTCATTCAGTCATTATTACCTAGGTAGCAATGAACACTAGCAGGTAGCAGAGTGAACGATAGTAGTAGAAGTAGCGACGATAAACATTTTTACGTAAATAGCCTGTCAAAGCAAAACTTGACAAACGGAGCAAGTGTTATTACTACGACATCATACGAGCTTTAAGTAATGGATCTCTGGGGCAATGTGAGATTCTGGCAAGTTATCGTAGTGGATGTTACTCTGATAAGTTCTGTTTACTTTGAACGCTTTTATAAGTGGGTGCACCTACAAATGATCCGAGTTACGAGTAGGTAATAATGAATGAAAGATAAAACTTTGCATAAAGATCAGGAAATTATAGTTTAGCTAATATTAAGGCAAAACATACGTGACATAAGACATAATGTTTCCAGTTAGTAGAGCATTAGTAATTTGATCATTGGTTTTATAATTTTCATTGTAATAACCGGAACTTGTTAAATGATAAGTCTCATATTCATATATCTGATGCATCTAACATATTAAACTATTTGACGTTGTTGTGTAGGTTACTGACTTTTGCTACTTTCACGTTAGGTGTTATGTTCTTGATGAGGATACTTTCATGAAGAAATATGATAGATATTTGAGCATCTATGTAGAATGTGTGAGTAGGGATGTGTAGGATGTGGCAAACTGCAAAATAGGTTTTACTACTGTGTGTACGCAGAGAGCATTAGATTTACTATTACTGAAAGTGAGCTGATAAGGCTGCAAAGACGGATGTAAGGAGAGCAATGCAGTGGAAACGTTGGAAAAGGTTGGGAATGGCTGTCTCCCAATTCCCTTTCACAATATTGTCAACGGTGAGGGGGAAGGAAATGGACACAACACAAAACGCGAGACTTGCTGTGAGGACAGCGCCAAACTTGAGCCGGGCCGGATTGGATGGTGAGAGTTGT
The DNA here is from genome assembly GCA_034700685.1 of Willowsia buskii. Lineage (NCBI taxonomy): Eukaryota > Metazoa > Arthropoda > Collembola > Entomobryomorpha > Entomobryidae > Willowsia > Willowsia buskii. The sequence continues at coordinate 1,329 of JAQIXW010000566.1, forward strand.
ATGCAGGAAGAGCACTTCCCGTGGAAAGCTGAAAGACATGGGTAGTGAGATGTTGATTTTTACCATTCATCTCACTACCTTGTCTTTCACGCTGGACACTTGGTGAAAATTCGTCCATGACAATATTCAGGAGAGGTTCCTGCGGAAGACGAGGCTTACTGTGGCCATTGGTGAAGTCGTCAAAGCGGCTGTGAATTATGTTCAATATTTTATTTCATATCACAGCCACCTTTGATGAGCTTTTCTATTGAGCTCTTTTGCATCACTTTCTGAAGACAGGAAACTGATGCGATCATCGTTACAGCGTGATGTTATCAAAACCATATGAGACACCATTCCAGATATCCCTCGATTACCTTGAACTGGCTGAAAAAAAGAAGGGGACAGAGAGACAGGAAGATGCCAAGAAAATTATGAGCTGTGTTGCTGGAAACGAAAAAATTAAATGAATGGGTGAAGCGTGTCACGTCAAATTGTCTGTGGTGTGTTATTTTTCCCTCCACATATCACAGCCATATTTGACGAGTTCCGATTCTCCCTGGTATCTTCAATTACTTTACTGATGAATGCGTATCTATAAATATTTTCGTGTGAGCCCATATCGAACAAACTGCAGCCTCCTCCTCTGAAACCTGCTACCACTTGCCAATCATCCCACGTCACTGTCACCGCTTAAGCCAAACACGGGTAAGCAAATTACACTAATGATATGTATGACGATGATGATATGATTTCCTTGGCGTTGTTTCTCTCAAAGTGGTTGTGACTATGTAACAAAGAAACTTGTACCACTTGATAACCATATCACAGCCAGCTTTGATGAGCGACAATCCAAGAAGAAGAGTCTACTCCTGTGAGAAAACGGCAACGATGCATTACACGAGAAGAGGACAACGAGCTCAAGAGAGTAAAATCTCCATCTTGGATTTCGGAACGAGATAAGAACTGGCTGAGGAGAGTGGTGAAAAGACTTGGAAGGAGGAGAGTCGAAGGTTTGGTGTGATCGCAAAGGCTAGACGCAGAAGCAGACCTACAAGAGGGGAAATAACGATAACGAGCTGTAACAAGAAGAGAGAGAGAGAGACCGTTGCCATCATTGTGCAGAGTGGAGTGCACCTGCTCACCAGTAGCAGCAGCAGCATCGCCTCACCGTAACAGTGGATGTGGTGGAACATATTCATTCCGTTTCCATCTATCCCTTGTACATTATCATTACCACGCCAACAACCTATACTCCACTCCACATCTTCTTGGCTTCCATCTCGGCGGATGTGTCCCTCCCCGACTTACAACAACCTCTTTTCGTCGTCGTCGTGATGCTCATTTGTTAGTGCTATATACAGATCCATGGAGTGCTCTATGTGCTGCTGTGTAATGTACAGCACACAAGTATTTTTGGCTGGTAAAGCTTGTCAGAGTGGATGAGATGTGTAGTCTATATCTGTTCTTGTCTTTAAGGCAGGAGTCATATCACAGCCAGCTTTGATGAGCTTGACCCCAATGGCATCATCGCACAACGGAGACAGATGTAGCACTAAACTTTAAGATGGAGGCTTATCAGAAAATCGTTAAAAATGCATCTCTTCTTGTCACACAATTAAAAAAACACTAAAGCGGTTAGATCATCATGGTGTCACACTAGCATCACTAATTTACATGTAGTACTACGTATATACTTATAATATGCAGTAATGATGTAAAAGGTCATCATAGGGAGTAGCATTATTATTGTATAGGTATGTTGAGGTATTTTATGGGAGGCATTATGTATTAAAGACTCTGACTGGAATGAAGATGTGCAGCTGCTTGTATTTTTTGTGTTCCCAGTTTATGAGCAAATTGTCACGCTTGGTGGGGAAGGAGATTGTCGTGAACTGGTTTCTCGAACGTTTCTGTAGTCTCTGTCAGGATCCCATGTTTCAAGTCCGACGCGTTTGCGCATCCAGCATGGCGGAAATCGCTTCTGTAATTGGGACAAGACTAACTGAAGCTGTTTTGGTAAATGGGCATATTATAATGGGCGTAGTAGAATGCTATATGATTATCGTCAACTGAGCTCAAGTCAAGATGCGAATACTTTATAAAACTGGTAATTAATTTGTGCCTATCTCGGTAACGATTCTTATAGTTACCAGAATTTCTAGTGCTTTGCAAGGATGATGTGTGGGGTGTGCGGAAGGGCTGTGCAGAGATATTTACCGAAATGGCGAGACTGTGCCAGCTACCGACGAGGAGAGACAAGCTTACGCCGGTCTTTGTCAAGCTGTTGGAAGATTCCACTAGATGGGTGAAGGTAGCTGCATATCAGAGTCTAGGGCCATTTATAGCCACATTTTCCGTGGAGATGGACACTCCCATAGAAATCCCAGATCTGACTGAATTCGAAAAGACATTTATCGAACGTGTAAGGGATTGCCCCACCTTAGCCCAAGGCCAACTTCACAAAGGTCATAGAAGCTCAATGCTGGGTTCAGCGTCTACAGAAGACTTGACATCCATTTGTATTCAAGACGATAACGACGATGATGAGGAGGATGAGGAAAAGGGCTCGAGAGAAGATGATGAGGAGAATGAAGAAAAGAAGCAGCCACTTAATAATGAAACTTCCAATCAGGAGTATAAAAGCTCGAGTGAAGGAGGAGGATTCGATTTCGCCTCGCATTCAGTCAAACTCTACTCTGTTCAAGATGGGGGAGATGGAGAAGAGCAGCAGCAAGATTCTGGTATGAATCAGTATATTAATAACAATACCACAGACAGCACTTCGTCCGTTAGCCCACAAATCACAGTAACTGAGAGCGATAGTGAGTCAGGAGGGGTGCATATACGTGTAGAGAAGGAGGCGCCGCAGGAGTTGACGCAGATTTGCAGATCTTCATCTGTCCTTAGTCATCGACCAAGCTCAATTGGTGGCGGGGGAGGAACCCATGCTGCGACAAATGCAACGGGTGGAGGCAGCAGTAGAAGCCGTCCCAGTTCCACAATTACAATCACAACTGATAACAATCCAACTCAGACATTTAACACATTCCAGTACTGGCGTATTCCGTTGCCAGACATTGAGCTGGACATTGGGATGGTGGAAGGGAAACCGGCTAGTGTTCACGTGAGAGCAAAAGTAGAAGATCCTCAGATGAACCTTACTTACCAGAGTGAAATTAGCGTCAACTTGTCCAGTGACAGAGTTCAGAATAAAGAAACAGAGAATGAACAGCAGCTTGAGAGCAATAACAGTCAGCGGGTTGAAAGTATCCAGATTCAAGCATTGGGCTCTTCATCCATTTCCGATAATGATAGTGAAGTAACAACCAAGCTAGAGAGTTCATTGAGCAATACAACCGTCTCAATTGTGGATGGAAGAGTGTCTGATGTTCATAAGAGCTATATGGACTTGTACAATGTCAGCGCTGCTGCTATAGGCATTTCTAGTCCTGCGACCAGCATGGCTATGGAGTCACAGTCCAACCTAATGTCAGCGGGAAGGAAGTCTGATTATACAACCGGTCTGCTGGAGGATATCTCATTAGATATGGCTCATCTGAATATGGATGCCTTTGATGACGATTCTGATGACCAGCTAAATACTTGTTCATATCCGTTTGGCGATGAGCGTAAGTCGTCTGATGATGCTTAGTGCATATACAAATTATGTAAGGGTCCAAGTTCTACTTCATTAACTAATTACCGTAATTGGTTTGTATAGCAACGAAAAAGACGCGACTTCTTCCAGAACTTCCCAAGTCTTCCATTCTGATCAAGCAAGATGTAGTTCCGGATGTTCTCCTAGATCATTTTATTGGAATGTCGCAAGATGGCGACCCTGAACTTGCCCCGTGTTGTGTGTTCAATCTGCCGGCAGTGGTGCTCACGCTCGGGCCGCAACACTGGTCCACTCTTCGGGAATGCTATGAAAATTTAGCTGGTAGTTTGCAAGTAAGTGATTCATATGAGTGGAGACTGAAAATAAGCAGTCTTGAATTTTTTAAATATTGACTTCTAATTTTTTTTTATAGTGGAAGGTCAGATATACGTTAGCTGCTTGTCTACACGAAATTGCCAACATTCTGGGACCTGAACTCTCTGAACGAGACCTGATACCCTTTTACAATGCTCTCATGAAAGATTTGGATGAAGTCCGGATCGGTTTGTTAAAACACTTGTCTGGATTTTTTAAGGTATCAAATGCAGTCAATGTCTCATAATCTCGTGAATCATGTACATATTGTAGCGAGGCATAGAATAAGACATATGTAATACTCTTCACAGATTCTGGGGGGAGAAGAGCGGAAGAAGTGCTTGACATCAGTAAGAGGGTTCATAAAAACGGACAATCCTAGAAATTGGCGATTTCGCCTTGAGTTGGTGTATCAGATTCAGCAGCTCGTTGACATGTTTGAGATGGATGACGTGTTTAAACATGTGTGCCCCGTGTGTATTGATCTCATCAAGGATAATGTTGCTGAAATTAGGAAGGAATCCTTATATGCCGTAAGTATAATTTACATAACCTTCAATTTTTCACCATCCCATTTTTGGCTTGGCCTTTTGATAATACATAATATTATTCATAATCTTAATTAATGTATTGTTTCTCATTGAAGGTTGCCTACGTAGTTAAACGTCTGAATGAGTGTCATGCCGCAGGACTGAGCAGTGGTTACGATGGCGGCTCCGGGGACCCAAACAACCCCGTCCATGAATTCCTGGTGGAGCTGGTGAAAGCATTGAGTGAAAGTTCCAAGTGGGTTCGACGACAAACGTTCGCTGCACTCTCCGGTCAGTTACTTGCAACCAATGCTTTATATCCGAGTCAGTTTGCTCAAGACATTCTACCTCATCTCATTGGGCTCAGTGAGGACAAAGTACCCAATGTCCGGCTTGTAGTTGCCCGATCCATAGTATCTTGTATTCTTCAACAAGGTAAACTAAATGTTACTGTAATTAAGTTGATCATCCGTGTCTCTAATGTAAACGTGTAAGCGATTCATCAATTAACGATATCAATATTTTTTTAAATTTTCAGACTGCTTCAGTGATCCACTAGATCCTCATAATATACGAGTAATGGAAACTTTAGCAAAACTTCAAACGGATGTGGACCAAGATGTTCGATATCACAGTCGGAAGGAAGATGAGTTGGAAGAAGAAGCACTAGCTGGAGATATGGATAATTTCGAACTAGTAGAAAATAAGCAGTTGTCATTGACCGAGAAATAACTATCTTGTTCAAGCACAAGACGCTTTCTAAAAATCTACTTTTGTATCTGTAACCAAGCCAAATTTTAGAAAAACCTTTCATAATATTCCTGTGTGTTGATCTTCCAAGTTTATTAATGAAAACTTATATAGGTACATAACATAATGTCGACATCGTAGGTAGCTTTATTATTATTTACACAAAAGGAACGACACGAAAGTGCCATAAGCAAAAGCAAAAAAATCACTACACTGTACAATGGTTAATTGTTATTTATTACACACATCCTTTAAATTGCGTTCTAACCAAGAATCATTTATAAATCTCACACAATTCTTCAAACACTTAACCTGTAAAATTTTTGGAATCAAGAATTACGGTTAGGGCTAAATAAAACTGATAAAAATGATTTGCATGCAGAAAAAATTATCAATAAAAGAAAATTCAAGTGCAATTTAAAAAATGATGTGCATTACCATTTCCACGACTTCTTTTATGCTCGTTGCTTTTGTTAATGATGTACAAAAGTGAGCGACAAAACACTTTAAAACAATTTAGATGCATAGAAATCTTGGGAGTGAGTATCTTTACATGTCGGAACTCACAAAATCACAAATGTGTTGCGAATACTCTCAGAAGAATAGTGATGATTGAACAAACGAGAAAAAATACTAAAAGCTTAAACAAAAGATACACTCATTTTATCAATTAGTCAAAGTTAAATTTTAAATTATTTCAAAGTCAATTACAATTTGCAAAATTCATCTTCAGTTACAACTAATATTCTTTCTGTTCAACGATAAGTTGGACAATTTTCTGGCGTCATTTAGTTAGCATTTAAGAGAGCTTCAATTGTATAATTTAAGACAAAGCTTAAATACTGACAATGAATGTGATATTATAGATCAGAGGAGGTACACATAAATTTTAATTTAAATATAATAATGTATTTATTGAAATTAGGAAACAAAACTATCATTGCAATAAAGTGAGGAATAATTCAAGAAAGTATTTTGGAAATGTAATGAGTGTATGATTTTTGCATGCGTCTGTCATCTGTCTAATACTTTAACATCCAAACGCCTACATGCGCATACGATGGCATTCGGAATTCCACAACGGGATAATATTCCATAGCAATCAAATCTGGCCATCCTTAAAAATGGCTTTCTATTATAGTCTAGCTATACGATTGGTTTGACAGTGACTCATACATTCGGTCGCGGTACGAAATATGTTAAGGTTCACAACGGGAAAGTATAACGTTCCAACCAAAATGGCATTTGTCTTTGTCTTGTTATGTTGATAATAAAAAATTACCATTAAATGTCCGGTGAAATAAATGTTGAAAATTATTGCGATTTCTTGAGCAATATCATTTTTCCATTTGTATAAAACTGGAAAGCATTTTGAAATTTTAGCATATCAATGTTTCCCGTTTGAGACATTAACGCTGCAAGAGCTTTTGAAAAGCTATGTAAACTGCTTTTCCATCTTACTATCAAGTCATACTAAGAATACGATGCCTTTCATCGATCCTATCATATCTGCCCCTTCCTTGTTTCGGGTCTACCCGTCATTTTCCGTTGAATTGGTTAGATTTTCCGTACGAGTTGCCGCACATTTGGTATCTGCTGTACATTTGGGTCTTATATTTGAAATTAATTTTTTTGTGTGAATTGGAAGCATACGCAATACATGTTTACGGATTATTAAGGAGCAGGAACATAATTTGACATGAAAATTTGCTCATTATGTCCACTTAATTGAGTAATTCCAAGAAAGTTCAAGTTTCTAATGGTCCACTACACCCTAGATGAAGATATATCTGTAACTTTGCAATTGCAATTACAATTAAGTAATCTTTTAAAGTGAAAATGGGCCAATCCAAGAGTATTTTTACCGAGCAAGAACTTGCAGATTATACTGATCTCACATATTTCACCAAGAATGAAGTGCTGAGGTATGTGATTGATGTGTCAAATTCAAAATCATTGATAAAATAAATGAAGGCGAAAGGCCTCCAAAGGCTGCAATGGCAACAAAAAGTTGGCTATTCCGAAAAAAAACCGTAATAAAATATTTTTCTCCGCGTTGTTGGAACAGGTATTTTTACCAGTTCAAAGCTCTGGCACCCGATTTGATTACTGTGCAACGAGACGCACGCCTTCCCATGGAAGTGATACTTCGCTACCCGCAACTCAGATATAATCCGTTTGGAGACAGGATATGTACGGTGTTTAGCTCGAATCGAGATGGAGATTGCAACTTTGAAGACTTTCTTGACATGCTCTCCGCGTTCAGTGAAGTTGCTCCTGTGTCACTCAAAGCTGAATATGCATTCCGAATTTTTGGTAAACTCATTTTTACATTAATGCTATTTACAAGGAATGCTTTGAGTGGTCCCCTTTAAATCTTCAAAATGTTTGCGCTCAAAGGTAGATTAAGATGTGGAGATTACGATGGAAATGTCAAATTGCCCGAATGGAGTAATATGCAGGCACAGGAATTAAATGCAGGTGCTTGAAATCCCATGGTGACGCGCGCTCTTGCTTACCTTGCTTCCATCACACACTACGTTCCTCTCTCTGTTTCTCAGCTTTTGTCTCTGTTCCATCATTGCTGCGCTATGCTTCATCTTACACGAATACGTATTTACGCATACGTTTTTCATTTCAATTTAAATTTTCGCGGAGAATTGAACTGGAACGACTGGAAGAGATAACAGCACATAAAAACGTATTCATGCGTATTCGTGTGGGCATGGAGAAACACGACAACTCGAGAAGCAGCAGCCGCTGCAGCGAAGCAGTAGTTGTGATGTGACGTTACAAAGAGGGAGGAGAGCGGGAGGGGGGAGCCTAGTGCAGCAGTGATCGTGGGATGAAAACTAGGTAAGCAAGAGCGCGCGTTAATTTTGAAATATGTTGCGAATTACTTGGAGAAAGAGAAAGGCGATGGATGAAATGTTAGCTCAATTTTATTTTAAGAATTAAGGTTATGCTTGGGGCAAAATGAGATATTACGCTTATTTGACTAAAGCGTTACAAAGGTTGAAAGGTTGTGTGATGGTCTGAAATCCTTACAAAATTGTAAATGAAACTTAACAAGTTCCTTGTTGATGTCCAGTAGATTCCAGATAAGCAATAGGAGATGAGGTTGAGACACTTGTTTAGAAGAGCATCCTTTTCCATGATCTTCATGTCCATGACTTTTCCGCCTGGTAGAGGTGATCCGTAATGATGACTGATGTCATATCAGTTATAATTCTAGTCATGGAAAAAGATTATGTGGTTGAATAGAAGGCAGAAAGGAAATTATATTTAATTCATACGAATTAATCCGTACTTGCCACGTAATACCAGTTGCATTAGAGATTACATTAAAAATTATTTATTTTAAGTACCTATACACAACTTCTATATAGTTCATTAAGATTAGTTTGTCATATATTTAAATGCAAATGCAATGGATAAGGATAAAAGATCATTTATTTGTAAACAACCAGACTTAATAAAAATAACGGAATATTCTTGTTTTTATTTTAATATTTATAATCAATATTACTTTATGATCTTACTCAGCAAATCAAATCAGAGGCAAAAATTGAAGACGGTAAAAGATAACTTAAGCATTAAAGAATTACTAGCCGCTATCAATAAAGGCGAGTGATAAGTGATAATGGTGTATTCACTTTTTGCATCGTATTCATTTGCAATATCAAAAGGTTACGTTCACCATGAAAGGAAAAAAAACATACTGAAATCTAAACCGGCTTTGATCTGTTTCCTTTGGGATATGCAGATGTAAATGGGATATTTCGATATTTGATATAATTTCAAGAATGAAGAAAGGAAAAGTTTAATATATTTTGGTGATTAGGAAAACTGATATATAAATGCATGTGATGACATGACATTGGCCACAAGATAACATTAGAGGTTAAATAGTTGCGACCAAGACGAGATTCCAAGGCGAATCAACGTCAAGATGTATTTTCCGCCAGAGAAAAAAGTATTTGAAGATTGATGGAAAAAACTTCTATCGCAAGTACAAAATTGTACTAATAAATTAAAGCAAGTCAGAACGCAACGAACAAATTGCTCATGTGTGGAATCATCGATGATAAATTCGGGTTAATTATAATGTGACTTGTGATGATATTGGCGACAAGATAAAAAAACTTATATATTTAAATTCATGGGGAGAATAGATACAAATACTGAGAATCTCCATGTCCAACAAGTGACACAGGTTATGTACGCAAGAAAGAAATGTGGAACTGGGGACACAGACGTGGGGGATGGATTCGTGAATTTGGCGTAATGTATTTTTTTAAACGTTTATTCGAATAATAAAAATATGATGAGGTTCCTAGTTTTTGCGTTGGAGGCCGGAACCTGTTGCCTACTTATTGTTAGTCGAGAGACAGTAGGCAAAATCAAATTGTCATGTCGGTGACGCTCCAAGCTCCAACATTGAAAAGCTTTACTGCCAATTAATATTTTTAAGAGAATCTTGAAATTTTTGTAACACCTAGGTTGTTAGAGGACAGTAGTCGTGTACTCAAAAATAATTTAAATCGACTTGCAAGATTCTGAAGTGGGCACTAGTTGTATTTACCTATACAAAAGGTGAAGTGAAAGCATAGCCGTATAAAGCCCACACAAATATTCATACCACATCTTAAGATGATATCTTTGCACATCTGCTTTCACTCTCTCAAACACACAGCAACAAAGCAAGGTGGTGCCGTCCACTTATTGTGTACTTCAGCTAAATACATAATATATAACTCATCTTAGGTTTATTCTAGTTTGATGATAGTTCAAAAATTATTTTAGTAACCCGTATTGATATGCAACGAAAACAGGACAATTTATGCTGAAATGAGAGACATAGAGTGCGGATGCTTTGTGACTTCCTCTCGTCTTTGTTCAGTTATGCTAACAATAAAAGTAAGGCTTTTAGGGATGAAATCTTCTCGATTCAAGAGTGATATCTCTGCAAAAAAGACAAGAAATATCATTTATATTACCGAATGTCAATATTCAAACGGTTTGAAACTTTATTAATTATGGTCGTGGTCATCATTTGAAACATCTGAATATCGAATGATGATTTCGTTTCATAAGGAAAGCTCAGTAAAGGGAAAGCAGATATAGGAGTGGTAAAGCATTCCTAAGTATTTCGGTCGTTCGTCAGAAACTTTAAAATATTCATGGGGGATTCAATCCAGCATCAGGGAAACTGGAGTGGAGGGAAAGGCATGGAGGGTATGTTTGGAAGGAAAGAAAATAGATAAACTAAATATTAAGATTTCGTAACAAGCTGCTATCACCAAAGACAAGTGATAAAAATATGAGAAAACTTGGCTTCTAAGAAAGTCAAAAAGCAGAATTTGTAACTCTTTTCTTTGGGATATGAAATTATCCATTTGGAATGCTTGTAAGAAAAAAGAAAGGAAAAGTTGAATATATTTTGGTGATTAGTGATTAGCAATTAGCAGGGTCAATACAAAATACAGATACCTGTTTGTAAGATGACATGATGACATTGGCCACCAGGTAACATTTTATTAGTGTGCAGCAGATGATTCATCTCAACAGATCGTAATGCTGCGTTGATCTTGATACGTATATGCCAACAAAATGTAATGGAAGTGAAGCATTGACGCTAAAATTAAATCTGTGTTAAAATAAAAATATGACGCTTTACTACCTTAACTTGCCATCTGCCATCTATATACTCTGATGAGATCTTTCTCTTTTTTTCATAAATACCAATATTGAGAATCAGGACAAAATTTGTTTTGAAACAAATATTTCTAAAACTTATATTTATAACATTGAATGATATGCAAGGCTAGTTTCAGCTAGTGATATTTTTTCGAAAATCACAAAATCATACAAATACATGCCTATCCTTAGGCCTTTCTCTTGAACCATTCGTGGTCTGCATTGTATCTCCCAATAAATGAATGATGTCAATAAATTTCAATGAACAATAATAAATTTAATACTGGAACAAAAAACTCCAAACAGGAAAACCTACATGCCCTAATCCAATCACTAATCAATCAATCACATATTCCAAACTAAAATGGGTAGCAACCACCCCCGAAATGTCGAGTGCTCAATCATTTAAAAGTCAAAACTTGGGAGAGGTCACGGAACATTTGTTATAAGGGGGCATCACGATACTTAATCTGAATCTCAACGGGACTGCTGAGCTGGAGAATGTGAAAAGTAAATGCAATGACCAGTTGCAGGAGTAAGATTGCGTTAGGGCAGTTAAGATGAGGAAATTCAGGGACTGAAATAAAATTATGAATATTGAGAATATCATATCCAACTGGTGACGCAGGTCGTGTACGCAGGAAAGAAAGGTGGAACTGAGGACACATGTAGAGTATGGAGTCAATGAAGTTAGCGTAATGCATTTTTTTTGAAATAGTAAAGGTAAGATGAAGTTACTCATTTTTTGCATTGATGGTGGGGTGGTGGTGGTCAACCAAATACACGATTTCATACGAAATTTTAGCTCTAATGCCGTTTAACATTTATATGGGGATTTTGAAAGTTGCGTTTTTCGTAGATGTTTGGTACTGATCTAATGTCTTTCGGATGGAAAATTTGCAGCTTTAATACTATGTTATGTGTACATTCTACCAGAGAAGAAAACTACATATTTTAGAATGGATGAAAAATACTGTTTTAAAATTGAAAAATGGCATTTTTAAACCTGATTTTTCTATCTTCTATGAGAATATATCATGCGTATGCTGTGCACTCGTCTTTTTCTATAAAAATTTATTTACAAAAGCTAAAGCTGATGTTGATGTTACATATCTCTGTTAAGATTTTTAAAATAAATACGAAAATACCGATAATACAAATAAAATATTATTTGTTGTTGAAAAATGTTTCTTTTGGATTAAATACACTACAATTAAATTATCAATTATATTGTGTAAGCATTCTAGATAGTTACGAATGCGAAATTTCCTTCCCTGTAATTAAACACTATAAAAGATTTAAAATAAAGTTCATATAAATCTCATGAGGGTCAACACATTTCAGATTGCAAAAATATTCGCGTGGGATTTTGTTTGCCATCTAGATGTGAGTTGAGTTTGGGCCTGCCAACCGTTGAAAAATAAACATTTAGAAATTTTACATACTTCAAGAAGCATAATCTTATATTATTTCATATTTACTTTGTGTTACATATTTTCCAGCTTTTACTGACAACGACAAGTAAACATTTGGTAACTTTTAGAAGTTCTAAGCACGAAACTGTAGGTCTGGGTTATGTTTCATTTGAAATTCCCAAAGACACATAAGAAATATAATTCGATATTGTCGATTATTTGTAAAGACACAATATTTGCTTGAGACTATACTATTGACTTAATACTGATAGAAGATTTTTGATAATTTTAAGGTAATTAGTAACTAGTAATATATTTACGTGGTAAACTCCACTATTTACATTATGTTATTTGAATATAACTTTCATTTAGAGCGTTAGCTGCTTTATGCTTTTTAATTGAAGATTTGACTGACATTGACATTGAGTTCATAAAGTCTGCAACATTCCAATTTCTCTGGCAAGTGCAAAATTTTCCTAGCAAATACAAGCATGTCAGAACGCAACAAATCGCTCCTTTGTGGATTACTATCAACGCAACTTACAGCGTTCCAGTTCCTTGACAATACTAAAGCTCTACCATTTAGATGGGCTGAAGAATCAAAATCATTCATTCTGGTATCACGGAAAAGACAAAAGATTATCAAATGCCGTCTTATCCTTGCCTATTTAACATTTGCAGTTAACCTTCTGCAAATTGTGTATACCTGGGAATTTGACAGCATTGCAGGGAAAACTTACAACATTATGGTTCTCGGTGCCATGATTATGGCTCTTTCAGGAAGTCACCTAAATTGTCAATGTCCAAATCTGCTAACTGGTCTGTTAAACAGTATGATAGAGTATGAGCTAGAAAGAACCTCATTCAAGTTAGAACTTTCGACACTTATCGAAGGGCCTATTTGGTGGACCAAAACATTAATCATGTTTAAGGTGGCCAGTGTCCTATTTCCTTTCATATATGTTGTAAATATCGTCCTATATCCATGTCTTTCAGTTTACGCAACATCAATCTTACTTCTTGATGAATGTAGCTTTACGACACTTGATAAAACAATGCTATCAGTAAATTACCAACTCGGAAGAAAAATCTTGGTGGCTATGATCATCTCTTGGATTACTTGGATTTATATTCTGCCAGGAATGGCAACACAGCTTTCCTTAATGCTTGTGCAAGGGAATTGCTTTGTTGCTTATATTCGGGACTACGGAAGGTATAAACTTAACTGAAAACCTAAAAATATTTACAATGTCACTTTAGAGCAAAGTTTTATGTAATATTTCATCTGGTTTATAGAAATCTCTTAAATATTAGTACAACTTCAACAACGATTCTTGACAAAAAGGCTCTAAACTTTCGGAAAATCCAACTGATGACTGTATACTACAGATATATTAATGGAGAATTGGTGATTGTTCTCTTTATGGTAATTGGTATTGGCTGTGAGATAACTGCGTTGTACAATTGCATTGCTATTTCGTTACCACCAGTAATGTTTATATATTCAATTTGCACCGTTTTTGTAAATGCATCAACATTTATATTTGCGTATGGCTGTTTGGCAAATATATTTCTGGCATCTGTGAAAACCCAAAAGGACATATATGCGAATACAATGCTAATGAGAAATAAGTGGTTTAGAAGGTTTACCTGGTCTTCTCCAATTCTTAGAATTTCGTTTGGTTCGGGAAACTTTTTGGAGCCTGAGACGCCACTTAATATTCAGCATGTTGTAGTGGACAATACGATAAGTTTGCTGTTGATGGATAATAAATAATATAGTATGTACGATGTTAAATATCGATAGAACTAAAATTTCTGATTTATTATTTAGTTTTTCTCTAATAGCTAATTAGAATGTCAATGTTTAGAATGTCATAGTCATAATAAGAATACAAATATTGCCCAAAATTTAACAAACAAAAATTTATTTTATTTGTAAGAATGTAGCTAGCTTTTGCCACAATGATTCACCAAATCCAATTTACGATGAATTTAAGTATTCACAAACATCAAAAAACTAAATCAATCACTGTTACATTTCACTTAACTTTTCATGACGATTAACGTAAATTTCATTGCATAAATTCTATGTAACTTAAACTGATGGAATGTGTATTTCTAGAAAAATTAAAAACTAATTAGAGAGCATACATTTTAACGACAAGTGACATGCAACTTGTAGTCAATAAACTTAGCACTGCCATATCAAAACTATAAATATTATTAGTATCTGTTAGATAGCTTTTTTAAAATTTTGTCAGTAATGATATACTTTAAGATTTATTAAATTTGATAACAAACTTACGCACTAAACAAGAAAAATGCTAAAACCTACCTGGAATTTTGCATAATAGTTACATTGATCTCTTATGCTGTAAAAGATAAAAATTACAAATTCACCTGTAAAAGCTTTCCCCCTTCGACTTAATCACAGCAAAATGCATCTGCAGCAAATGATAATCCTCCACATTTCCCCTCTTATCTGGATGAAACTTCAGAGCTTTCGCTTTAAGCGCTCTATTGATAACATCAACACTGGAAGTGTGATGCACCCCCAAAAACCGAAAAGCCTTTTCCACCGCCTCATCCTTCGGCAAATCAAATATATTTCTGGTCAGCTTATCAGCCAGTGCACTGGCCAATGTCCCACCAACAATTCCTCCAATCAGTCCTCCAACAACTGTTCCCACCACTGGACAGACAAGAGAACCCAAATCTGCTCCAGAGGCGGCTCCACCAAAGGCTCCTCTTACTTCTATGATTGAATCAATACAAATTTTGGCGCAAAACGTTTCGGGCCCTTCAAAGGAACCAAAGAGCTTCCAGAATCCACCATTGCACTATAGACTTCCTTCATTACAGAGACGACATTGGGGTCCTTGTCAATGTCGCCAGCTTCTTTGATCATCTGATCCGCGTATAACTTTAGAGTGTATCTTTGATTTTGGTACACGCGGAGGCTTCTCCAGAACGAGGAAATGGTGCCAGGGGACTGGGCTTCGTGTTGGAGGTCGGTCATGTCCAGAAAGAACATGAGTCGAGCTAAGCCTTCTGGGTTGGCGTCTCTTGACTCCTTTCCGTAGATTGTACCGAGTTCGGTACGAATCTTATCTTTCCAGGCGTCCGTTGCACTTGTCATGATGATGACTTGAAATTCTGTAAAAAAATAAATGATTTGTTTTAAGCGAATACAGAGTGAGCTCACCATTTATTGGGGTCGTAAGTTCAACTAAAGATACAATTCTTGTAAAATTTAAATCACATCAAAATTGTGTAATAGCTTAGGTTCTATGTTTTTTGTCTAAAAGCAGGAATGGCAAAAAGCCTTGGATTTTGTAATAAAACCCAAAACTCAGGGTTTTATGGGGTTCTAATGGGTTTTAGGTTTTATACATGCTTATATATGGGTGCTACTTGTAGCGGGTTTTTTATGGGCTCATTTGGATGCGTGTTAACTTGATATTGCCCAAAACCACAACGAGAACGATAAGTGGGCGACCCAGTAAAACCCGGGTTTTGATGTGTATGCCCGTTTGATTTAAACCCCGAAGGCCATGCCTGTCTAAAAGTGTGTACATAGTTCTTTCACCAATAATCAGTCATGTCTACCGCAAAACGTTTTTTAATGCAAAAACTCAACCCATTTTGTTTTGTAGCCATTTTAAGAAATGTTTTTGAATTTTAATTGAAATCTTTAACTCTATAAAATTTCATAATATACTAGTATAATGATTGGAGTTAATGAATATTATAAAAACATACCTCTTTGGAGAAAGCAAGCTTAATCTGGTGAGATGACTTTGTGAACTTTTATAAATTTTGGGCAAATATCGAAATATCATTTATGACTTCTTTTTGATGATATGAAGCTTGAAATTAATAGTAAAAAATGACAATTTTTTGGAGAATTATTCACCTAAAAAAGATACTAACTGAGAACAGAAGCACTTCTTCTGCGTTGTATTCAGCTTCAATATGCGTAATGATTATCTTTTAAAAGAAGACAAAAGTTTTTAGTAGTTGACGGAAAGAATCTGTCTGGTCGTCTGCCGTTCTTATGAATTTCTGCTTTGCTCCTATCTTTTTTTGGGCAGCGGAGATGCCTTCTGTCTAGGATATTACTAACTGTACTTATGCTGTGTTAGAGATTAAAACGTTGAAATAATAATATATGTATGTATGTGGATCGGGAAAAACGTTTCTTGCTTTTGTTCACAAGTAAAACACAGTGCTCAAGTTCAATTAAACTTAAGGAGACACAAGTTATAAGACCACTCTCCGTACTGTCACATCCCCGGAGTATTTTTTTGTGGATTAATTTTCCTGATCATATTTCGTTATTAATTATTGGATGTCAGTAAATACTCAAGTATTCAAAATCAAAACAAATTAACAATAATTTCCTACAATTCTATTGGCTGGAAATTTCATTTTCTGTACCCTAAATTTCTTTTGTTTAGGGTGTTTACGTTCTGAACCTATTTATAATTTAATTAACAGCTTATAATTTTTTATGTACCTCATACTTTAGGTATATGTTCGTAACTTTGTAAATCTACTTATAAGCAACAAAAACCGCACAAATAAAAGACATGTTAAATGACACATGAGCAATAAATCTTATCGCCTACATTCCTGAAAACGTCATTCCTGACGAAAGATTTTGTACAGCTGCTGTCTTCACGACACAATACAGTTTTCTAAGAGGCTGAAAATGATATAATTATATGAAAATGAAGAATTAGTCCCACCG
The DNA here is from genome assembly GCA_034700685.1 of Willowsia buskii. NCBI lineage: Eukaryota > Metazoa > Arthropoda > Collembola > Entomobryomorpha > Entomobryidae > Willowsia > Willowsia buskii. Next base: position 18,435 of record JAQIXW010000566.1, read on the forward strand.
CATCGTCGTTTATTTCTGCTCCAGTCGTGCTTTATGTGTGCTTTGCTCTCAAGAAAAACTGAATCAAATGATAAAACGAAAAATATAAAAACTTGATGACTAAAAACGTGTTTGTTAAACGCTTAAATTTCAGGAGAATGTTAAAGGTAATGTAGATAAGAGTGAATTTTCACATAGCTTCGATGCATGTTAAACGATACCGGACTTTATTATAATTTCTTGTCAATTCATAAATTTGGATTATAAATGAATCAAGTGCGTTCAAGGCTTACTAAATCATTAACAGTTCTATTGCATATTCGAAATTAATTTTATAGATTTTGTGTATGGCTTTATGCAACTGAAATAGTATTTGTTTTTTAATAAGCAACTTGTTCATCACAGTTTGTTTGCTAGTCAGAAATAATATATGAAAACGCCATTTGGTGAGTACAATATCATTCCTTCCATTATTTCATAAGCTTTGCATTTTCCGACAATATTCTAGTTACTTATGCACATATTATGAGCATTTCTTTTCCTTTCTATTGATTGCATCATTGACGGATACGATGTAAGAACTATATTGAATCATGAATGCTCTAGCTCCAATAGTATGGAAAACCAAGAAGTAATGTGCAGTTTACGGTGCCCATATTTCAATGCTCTGTATTCAGCTTCATTGGTAAATACTTATAGAAGTTTCAAACGATTAATTGAATATATTTAAGGGAAATCCAAAATTTCAAAAATTGTAATCGACTGCCTAGTGAGAAAATTTTATGGTTGGGGCTTTTTATCGCAGTGACAAGCAAAAAGCGTTCTTTACTTCACATGATTTTTTGTGAGCATAATAGAATTTATGAGTGATGAGCTGGTAACAAATATGAAACTTAGCTCGAAATAATAACATCCTGAAATAAAGACTGAGTATTTCCTCCGTAAATATAAACATAAAAGTACCTAATACCACCAAGCATCTCCTGATTATATTATATAACCGAAGCATAAATGATCTATAGAATAGCAGCAAATAAGAGTAGTGAGTAATGTCGTCTCGTAACTGCATGCGAGTTAATCTTTCACCAAAACGTAATAAACATTTTTTAACAATTTTCTATTTTCCTTCAGTATCTACTTTATGACGATGTGCAAAACCACTTGCTTTCAGTTTTGATTCATTCTATCTTAAATGTATTATCCAGTACACATTTGCACGTAGCCCTAGAATACAAAAAAAATGTAACTTTTGATGCATGTTTAACCTCACATTGGAAGAATCATAATGGGCCCATAAAAACAATTAAGATGGGAAGTATAAGCTGTAAACATTTTTGTTTTTTCACAATAAGTATGAGGGATCACAGAAATGGAATAATATTTTGCTACACTACATCATGCTAATGTTGGATTATAATTTTGTTAGCACGATCTCTTGAATTTCATGGAAAGTTGAGGTCATTCCATTTAGAATTTATAGATCCTTTTTCCAACGTTTCGTTGCACATGTAACTGATATACCATTAAATAGTTTGCTGCCTTATTGATAACTTTAAAATATTTATTATTGGCTTATACACATGTAGATCAATTTAAGCAGCTTCGTAATTAATGATTTTTACGTTACAGCCGCTTACATTAATATTTGTGTGTACATCGAATTTTCAGATTAAGATTCTTGAGTATTTCGTTTAGTTTATGGATACACATTTTCTTTTGTGAGAAGCAAGTTGAGCAGTCCACATGAGAAATTTCATAATATTATGTTTTGTCTTTTGTCACATAAATTCCAGAATATGTTGTAACTAACGAGAGATATTGGTGCAGCTGTAAATATATTGTACTATGTATATGTATTGTAAGTTTTCTATAAATATTAATATGACAATGAAGCATCTGTCTCACTGCATCTATGTTATCTATGTTCCAGTTGTGATTTGTGATTTCGTTGCAGAGGTATACTAAATACGTAACAATCTGTATTTGTGCTCCGCTGAGAAAAGTTGAATAGAAAAACGAAACGAGAGAACACGAGTACATGGTGATATGTCGTGAAAACGTTTTTGCCTAAATGCTTTTATTAAAGGAAGGCTTTGACGACAAGTGTAATTTTACCAAACATATTGCACATAGCCTAGATGCATATCACAACAAGATGCTATCAATCTTTTTTCCGACTTCACAAGGAGCTCTCTTACAACAGGATTATGACAAATGACGTATTCGTCTTATTAAATTTTAATGCATCACAGCTCGAATTTGTTTCATAATTCATATGCATAAGATTGAAAATGATGAATTTTGATGAATAATAATGAACGTATCTTCAAGTCGATTTGTTTTAAATTTTGGGGGTATTAAATTACGTGATGATTCAGTTATGCATTTAATAACATTGAATAGGTTATTTCAAAGAAAAGTATGATCTGCCTTACGCTTTAAAATATTCTGTATTTGCTTCATGCATAACCTGCTAGGGTAACATCTTAGGCCAATTGTACGTAACATTAACTTAACTCAACAGTATCACATTTTATAAATATGAAGGAGCACTGAGATGAAATACCATTCTCAGTTTTAATCTTAATGGCTTGTGAAGTGACAAGCTTCTCATGTTGCTCAAGTTGCAAGAAAATGTCTTATTAAGAAAATACTAGCTACATATTAGTAGCTCAAGCTGTCAAGCTTGCTATTGTTAAACGGTAATTTATAAGCTGGCTTGTATTTATCATGCTTTTCCATGTATTTCAAAGCGATCCACATTACATTACATTTACATTACACAGTATGAACCCAATGCAGAGATTGTGAGATTATCACAAATGTTTTAAAAACTTATTCGAAAAATATTTTATGTATAATTGACCATTTTATGATAACCAGAGATAGAGAACTTAGGATTTTGCATATTTTTTGTGGATTCACATATCGCAAAAATGTTTGACATGCAAACGAATCATGTAGGAAGACGTAGTTAGTAATTTGATGGTTGAAAATTTGTCCTAAAATGTCCTATTTTAGACATTTTTATCATATGTTCTAGGACAGACATATTTTAAGCCTTTTATGTATTTTTTGTCATATTTTGGCCATTTTGAGCAAATTTTAGGAGATTTTAGTAATATTTTAGGGATTTGCATGCATATTTTACGCAAATATTTTTCAAAGCGATTAAAAACGACCAAGCAAAGATAAAAAATTCAAAAATTTAAACATTCTGAATTTTACTGATACTAAAGTTGCATCTAAGGGCGTGAATCTAAACATAGTATTCTAACGAACTCACAGCAATTCCCAGCATGTAGCTCAAGTTTGCATGCATATTTCTAGATTTTTTCGTGCATATTATCTCCATCTCTGATCATTACAAACTTTTGCTCATTTAAGCTTCATAAGTAAAGGATGTTTTATGCTGTTTAAATCATAGTAGTTTGGTTATTATAATTTCAATCGAAACAGAGATTTCATGACAAAGTTTTAAAGTGACTTTCCCCATTTAATCATGTACTATACGTAGCCTTTCAATATTTCTGGTTTGTTTTAGTTCCATTAAGTGACTTATCGCGAGGAATGCAGAAATGCAAAATAAATCATGTGACGTTCAGTTCATCGTCTATTTTCTGTTGTTTTGTTGAGCTGTTCATTAACTACATCATCTGTCATCTGTTGTTAATAATCGGACAATTGACAAGAATATTTTTTTAATCAGATCAAATTATACTCTTAGGCTTGTTTATTTTTAGTCAACTTTCCCTGCTGCCTGTTGACAGTAAATATTTACTATTACCATTAAAGAAAACAGTGGTTAGATTACCGTTAAATTGGCTATTCAAAATGAGTAGGAAGAGTGAAATAGTGTTGAGTGGGGTTGGTAACAATTATAATAATTGCACAACTAAAAGCCTCTTCATTTTCATTGTATCTTGGCATCTTTTGTCAGTTAGCCGTATATTTAAATTATCTTTTAAATCACTAACAACTGAGAATTGTTATTTTGATTATGTTCGTAGCTCACCGTGGAGAAACGTCAGTTTACCTGGAAAATTGATAACTTTGACATGGTTCGAAACTCGGAGGAGCTTATCCATGCGCAGAAGTTCGAGTTCAAGGCTGGGGAATCGCTCGACTTGATGACAGAGTGGATGTTTTTCTTGGTTATGCAAAACAAGAAAGAAGAAGATGTGGAGAAACCTTGGATTGGAATCTTCCTTCAGTGTACAAAATTCCCAAATGATGTCAAGGAAGTCAATGTCGCCTGTCGAATTTCTATCAAGAAATCTAGAATGTTTGAAGGCATAAATCATTGTGAGTACTTTAATTTCAAAAAGTTTTCATACTTGATTCTATCTAACATACCAGTTATTAACATTTTAATTATTCGGTTGATTGTGTTTTAGCATTCAAGAGAACCTACACTGGTACTACGGACTGGGGATATCATCATGTTCTCAGGAAAGACGCCAAGGTGAAGGCACTACCTTTGACAGACGGAAGCTTAATTGTGGAGATGGAGGTGGATATCTTCGCTCCCGCCAAGATAACCACAACTCTCAACGGAACGGGATTTGTTGAAGCTGAGTTTGAGCGGAGGTTCGTCAAGAAGCTGCAAGCCGACTTGATCAAACTTTATGGCAGTTCTGAGGATTCTCAGGTGAAAACTGTGATCATTTCAAAGGAAAATGTGGTACATGATGGCGTCAACGTGGGCCTTCTTTCTGGTAAGTTGTGTTGACTCTATCTTTCATAATTTATTTTGGAATGTACACAATAAATAATGATTTTTTAATGTATCAATTATTAGCAAGGAGCCCTGTGTTCAAAGCAATGCTCGGATCAGATATGGTGGAAGGCAACACTGGAGTGATTCGCATTGATGAGTTGTCTTCGAAGACGATTGCCGTCCTGCTCCGGTTCATTTACACTGCAACCCTTCATGAGGATTGGTCCAGTCCTGAGGTCATCGTTCAACTGGTCTATGCTGCGGAGAAGTACCAGCTTCCGGATCTTGTCGAATTCCTGGACAATGTTCTCGGACAGGTCTGCACCAAAGATACTGGCGGGAAGCTGCTCAATTTGGCGAAGAAGTTGGGAATGAAAAAGGCGGAGAAAGAGATATTCGAGAAGATGAAGAGGGAAATTGCCAGTTCTGATGAATTGATGACGCTTATCAACCATTCATTTGAATCTGATTGATATTTTTTTAGGTTGTAACAATCAGCAGTTTTTAGTGTAATGTAATGTAAACTTTTTCTTCTTCATTAATGAACCAATACAATGGTTGATTAATTATTTGCCATTGCATATTATAAGGTAAGGTTGATTTTCTGTTTGGTCAATATTAATTGTCACTCATTAAGACACCTTCTTAAACATTTTTCACAAGTTTCATACTCTCCCTGGATTCTATTGTATACTCGAGCTGTTCAGGATCTTAGAAAATAAACGAATTTGAAATGTAATGGCTTTAGTACATTGTGGTGAGTTAAAGTTAAGATAAGTCAAATGAACTTCCTAAAATATTGTAATTATGTAATCAGTAATCATTTCGTTTAATTTCCCCCAAACAAACATATTATTGGCATCCATATGAGAAAGATTTGGGCACACGCTTCGCTTGGTGGTGATGTGAAATCTTTTTATTTGAGAAAAGTATTACATTGTGTATTTATCTAAATAAATCCTTTAAAATAATTGTGAATGAAACTTAACAAGTTCCTTGTTGATGTCAGGTGTATTTCTGATGAAAAAGAGGAGACACCTGTTTAAGTAGCTTTTTACAAGTATCCTTTATGCATAATTTTAATCATGAATGTCCTTTTATGATCTCACTGACATCAAATCAGACTAAGCCAGGTGAACAATTTCATGACAGACAAGAGAAAAATAACCAAACATTTAAAGTTTCATAAGCCGCTATCAAAAAAGATAAGTGATAAAAAAATATCGGAAAGCTTGGGCACTAAAAGATTTCTTAAAGAGAATTCGTTATTCCGTTCTTTGGAATATGAAATAATATATTTGGAATGCTTCTTAGAAAAAATAAAGGAAAAGTTGATGATTAGTGATTAGCAATCAATACCGAAATGCATACGCTTGTTTGTGAGATGACATAATGACATTAGCTACCAGATAATATTTAAGATTAAATAGTTGTGATCAAGTTTATGTAAGATTTTGAAGCACTATAAAATATATTATTATGCAGCAACATTAGAGTTAAATCAGGTTGCAAGTTGTATAAGTGCACGGACTTTTATCAGATTCGTAAATTGGAAAACACGCATTTCAAATTTCAAATGAAAATAAATGGACACCACCCATCCCCGCAATGTCAAGGTCCCAATATTCCCATCAGATTGATACAGCCCTGAAGAGAGCACAAGCTTCACAAAGATATGAAGATAACAAATCGTTTCTCAATATGATAATCGAGTCATTCTACAGGAACTTGGCAGAGCTCACGGACCACTGGGTGGAGAGGGGCATCACGAAACTGAATCTCTACGCGACTGACAAGGTGGAGAATGTGAAGAATGAATGCACTCACAGGCCTCGGAGAAAGATTACGTTGGGGCGTTTTAAGATGAGGAAATTCAGGGAGTGGAATAGAATTATTAATATTGAGAATATCCACATGTCAAACAGGTGACGCAGGTCGCGGACGCCGGAAATAGATGCGGAACTGGGGACATAGGAATGGGGGGTTGGAATCGTGAAGTTGCGTAACGTATTTTTTTAAAAAGTTTACTGAAATAATCAAAATATGATGAGGCTCCCAGTTTTTTGCGTTGGTGGCCGGATGCCTGTATCCAACTTATCGTTTGTCGAGCGACAGTAGGTCAATTGTCATGTCAGTGATGCTCCAAAAGTCCAAAGCTTTACAGTCAATTAACATTTTCAAGGAATTTTTAAATTATTGTACCATAACATTGTTAGTAAACGTGTACTTGAGAATAACTCAATTTGACTGGGAAGCCTTCTGAAATGGGTATTTTGCTGAATCTATACAAAATGGGAAGTGAAAGCATAGCCGTAAAAAGCCCACACAAATATTCATACCACATCTTAAGATGACATATACCTATGCACAAATGCTTTCACTCACAAACACATAGAAAGAAAGCTAGATGGTGCCGTCAACTCATTGTGTACTTCAACTGAATACATATAACTTATAACTCATCTGCGGTTTATTCTAGTTTGACGATAGTTCAGAAATGATTTTAACAACCCTGTATTGATATACGACAAAAACCAGACAAAATGTATGCAGAAATGAGAGACATAGAGTGTGGATGCTTTGTAGCTTCCTCTGGTCTTTGTTCAGATATGCATTTATATTTATTACAGAATATCAACATTCAAACGGTTTGAAGCTTAATAATTGTGGTCGTGGTAATCAAGTATGAATCATATGAATATCGACTGATGATTTCAGTTCATTAGGGAAGCTCAGTACACAATATTAAAGGGAAAGTAGGTATCGGAGTGGTGAAGCATTCCGAAGCATTTCGGTCGTTCGTCAGAAATTTTTCTTTTAAATATTCATAGGGGAATGCCTGCAATAACAAAATTTGCAACTTTTGTCATTGGGATATGAAATTATATGCATATTTAGAATGCTTCAAAGAAAAAGAAAAGTTGAATATATTTTGGTGATTAGCGATTAGGAGCATCAATGCCGAAATGCAGATGCCTGTTTGTAAGATGACATGATGACATTGGCCACCAGATAACATTTTATTATTATGTACGGAGATTTCCCCTGAGCAGATAGAAATTGGTCACTATCGGGTCTGCTTATATGTCAAGAGTAAATGAAAATATTGATTGATGGAAGGAATAGTATTGATGGAAAAAACAATTCTGTTTTAGAGTAAAATATGATCTTTTATTAATCTCAACTTGCCTTCTGCCATTCATATGCTCTGCTTATCGTTCTCTGTAAAAATGTAGTAATCACAATCATCGATAGAAGTAGTTGTAAAATACATGCTTATGCTTATTCCTTACTCGAAGTCGGAATGGCCTTCCCCAATGAATTTTTACAGGTCAATAAATTCCTATGAACAACGACAAAACACACAGCAAACAAAAAACCTCAAAGTATTCAAATACATTTGGATACGCTCAATTCATTGTAAGGCACAAGTTAACAGAAAGCTGCCTCTTGATTCCTCTTAATGGGTATTCCTAAAGGAATGCAGAGATGTAAAATAAACAGTAATCATGTGATTTCTCCGTCTCGTCTATTTGTGTATCTTCTGTTGTTTATGTTAAGAACTTGAATGAGCTGTTCTTCATATTATTGTGAATCAGATAATCAACAAGAATATTTTTTTGAGAGGTCTAAGAATTTTTAATTTAATTTTGATTAGTATTCACTGCTGTCTGTTAGTGTTGCTAGTAGTAAGTTACCGTTGAAGGAAACGGGGGTTAGATTACCGTTAAGATTGGTGATTCAAAATGAGTAGGAAAAGTGAAAAAGTATTCGGTGGGGTAGGTCATAATCATAATAATTAATTGTACCATTAAAGCCTTTTGTTGTTCATTCAATCTTGGCATCTTGTGTCAGTTGGCCGTATTTAAATTGGCTTTTTAATCACTGACAGCTGAGAATTGTTTTTATTTTTGTTATGCTCGTAGCTCACCGTGGAAAAGCGCCAGTTCACTTGGAAAATTGAGAACTTTGACATGGTTCGAAACTCGGAGGAGCTTATCCAAGCGCAGAGGTTCGAGTTCCAGGCTGGGGAGTCGATCAATTTGAAGACAGAGTTGATGCTCTTCTTGGAAGCAAACAGCAACGAAGATAAGGATGTGAAGACATCTTGGATTGGAATCTTCCTTCGGTGTAAAAAATTGCCAAAAGGTGTCAAGGGAGTCAATGTCACCTGTCGATTTTCTATCGAGAAATCTGGAAGGTATCAAGGCTTTAATCATGGTGAGTGCTTCTAATTTTTCAAAACTTCTTCATACTTCATCCAACATCCAAATTAAGATAATAATTTATCGGTTGATTGTGTTTTAGGATTCAAGAAAACCTACAAGTGTACCAGTCCTGATACTACGAGCTGGGGATTTCGACAAGTTCTCAAGAATGACGTCAAGGTGGAGGAACTCCCTTTGACTGATGGAAGCCTAATTGTGGAAGTCGAGCTGGACCTCTTTGTTCCGGTCAAGATAACCACAACTCTCAACGGAACTGGATTTGTTGAAGCTGAGTTTGAGCGGAAGTTTGTCGAGAAGCTGCAATCCGACTTGGGCAAACTTTATGACAGTTCGGAGGACCATTCTCAGGTGAAAACTAAGATTATTTCGAAGGACAATGTAGAGCATCATGGCGTCAACGTTCTTCTTTCTGGTAAGCTGTGTTGATTCTTTTTTTTTCAAAACTTATTTCGAAATGGAAGGAAGAAATAATTATTTTTAATTTATTAATTATTAGCAAGAAGCCCTGTGTTCAAAGCAATGCTCGGATCGGATATGGTGGAAGCCTATACTGGAGTGATTCGCATTGCTGAGTTGTCTTCGAAGACAATTGCCGTCCTTCTCCGGTTCATCTACACTGGAACCCTTCATGAGGACTGGTCCAAACCTGAAGTCATTGTTCAACTGGTCTACGCTGC
>JAQIXW010000567.1:0-28022 GCA_034700685.1 Willowsia buskii
TGTGTGTGGCATTGCGTGCGTGCTTTTGAAGGCAGTTTGATCTGACGATATATATTATTTATTACTTTGGATTAAAAAAATTGATTTTAAAGAATTACTCATCACCTTTGTCCTCTCTAATCTGCATTTAATCACAACTTTGATCTTGCGATAAGGTTATAATTACCTTATAAAGTGCGCGCGCTATTAAGAGGTATTTACACTATATGTATTGATATGAGAGCAGTTAACACTAATAACTTCTGACTTTTGCAGATATCAATGCACTTTTGCTTGTCTCTTCGCTAGGGAATCGTGTTCTGATTTTGTATTAGTGGTTAGGTAATGCGCATGGTTATTTTCAATTAGGAGTATATAAGTTTAGTCTTACTCGTGTGAACCTGTTAGTGGTCATAATGGAGACTATAAGACTTGTTAACTCGTTTGTTAGTCGATAATGATGACACCCTGATTTGCTTCCTTTTGGTGTAAAATGACAAGTAAACTTGTTATCTGATTAAATGGGTTCACATAGTGTTCACATTTATCTAAATTGACGGAAGACGACTTTGAGAGTCATATAATCAATTCATTACATGACATATTGCGCGACCTCCGACACTGGCTATTGATCTTATATAACGTAACCTTTCAAGCATCTTTTAGATCAAAAGATTTATTGCAAACATCATGTCAAATGTCAGCGTTTATATTTAATGACTTTTTTATTATCGAATTGAAGTTTATTTTCAATTTATTCATTACCCTGTTGTGAGTTAAATAATACGAAAAATTATTGAAATTTATTCCCCTTTGAAAAATGTTCCAGTTACATCAGACGTAAAGTTAGCGCAATATAAGTTTTGTAAAAGCAGAAAGAAAACAATGCAGTAAAGATATTGCTATCAAAATACAACATCTTTGTTTTCTGTTGTGAACCCTTACTACAATCTTGATCAAACAAAATAAAAAACGAAAGTTGTGGAAATTTGCGAGAAGTGCGTTCAGATATGAATTATGTATCTTCTTCAAATTACTAATAAAAATTGTAAAACTGCTACAAACATCATAATTAACTAATTAAAAAGTAATAGGTTTAGCAAATAAAAATCAAATCAATATATCGACAATGAGCATCTTCTTGTAATAAATATTAGGTACATAAATATTATGTATGACTGACCGTTTATATCAACCATGCGTGAAGAGCACTGCGCTTTAGCAGCAAAAGTAAAAACAGCAATGCTCAACAATGCATAATTTTGCATACACGCATCTAAAATCATTTTCATTCATCCTAGATTAACCATCCTTTGAACAACCACACGTGAATTTTAACTAACACCAGGACAGAGAAAATTTTGGTATATGTACGTACATACATCATAGTATTGAAGCTTAACGAGTTGAATGAATGCAAAGCTTTCAAAACATTAAGCCATTTGTACAAAAATGCATTCCAAATGGTTTTTTCATTACAAAGGCCAAGAACATTTACCAATAAAAAATGTGCCAGTGTATGTGCATGTTGGATTCGTAACACTACGCTCGTAACATGCTTTTGCAATATTGCACTTAATAAGGAATTTCATCCCTTTTTATCTTTTCTGTCAATATACAACCTAGAACTGCGTGAGTACAAGGCTACAACATTTGTAGTAAAAACACAAGTGAAATTACTAAATTACGACCACCGCAACAATATGCGCTGCTTATCTAGATACGTATATTTATAATGTCTGTACCTTTTCTTTGGATGCACCGCAACAGTGTGCCAGTGAGTTGTGATGAGGATGATGTGAGACTACCATTCGCATCTCAAAGAAATACAGCCTCACAAAAACCGTTCTTCATTATAAAACAAATAGCGCCCGTAACAAGAACAAATGCATTTGTAATGATAAGACATCCCTAGCACACATACAGTTGAATACACTCAATTTTCTGTATTTTCTTCATCTGTCAGCAGTAAGAACAACTTAATGTTATAGCCGTACAAAAAGTATACAAACATAATATACCTAACTATGAGCATTATTATCATATCTTTTTAACTCCTGTAGACCAGAACGAATCTTTTTGAAGTATACGACGGTGATGTGATGATGATAATAATATTGTTGAAGGCACATAAAAATAACTATAGACAGACCATTGACCGTATTCTCTTGCAAAACTGCAATCAGAAGAAAAAAAGTTTCACAAGTGAAAAAAAGTTGCAGTGTAAAAACGAGAGAATGAAAGAAAAGCCATGTACTAAAGTACATTACAAAAATTTTGGAAGTGTATTTTTGGTGGACGAAATTAATGAATTGAAATTTATATGAATGAATGAATGAACTCATCCATCTCCTAGATTTAACAACGTAAATACCTATAGTTTGTGTATTGTACACATTAACATTCACATGGTAAGTTTTCTATATGCGTGTGTTTGTGTACTCTGTTGTGCAGTACGTGTCCAAGCACCGTCACTTCAGCGAGATGATAAGAATCGCACATTCTTTTATTTACACTTTTTCCACTTAAGGATTCGGATTTGTTTTCGCTTGTCACACTTTTTTCAAAATTAAAAATGCAAACGATTCCATTAAATTTTGATGCTGGCAATATACAAAAAATATAATATCTGGTGGCTCTTCCTCAAGATGTCATACACGCGCCCCCAACAATACAAATTAAACAGAACTCACTATGATCGCCTGTGTACCTCGTCATAAAAGCAAAATTATTGTTACAGCTTAATTACAAAGTATATATGGATGTTGTTGAAATTTTTTTTGTTAAAAAAGAAGAAGTGAAATATATAGTGGTAGCGGTAACAGCATACGGTATAAATTGTTTTAAAAAATTTCGAACAAGTAGGCAGATGATACTACCACTTACTGCTTTATGGAGAATCTGGTTCATGTCATTGTCTGTTTATGTGCATCTTTACTTCGACAAAAAACACAAGAAAAAAACTTGAGCAAACCACTTTTATTTCAACCAGCATTATATATATATTTTAAACAGAAATTGTTCCTGTCAAAGAAAATAAGGTGATTCAAGGGGAGCCGCAGCAGCCAAAGTTGATCTGTTGCAGTAACTCATATAATCTCGTTGTTGCATGACAAGTGGAACTTGGAAAATAAAGAACGAGGACAACTATGCGAGAGCTTGAGGGAAAATCTACAGACAACAACAAATAGTAAAACTACAATGTTTATTCAGACATCATCAGTACTACTACATGAGGTAAACACATACAAAATACGCAGTAAAAGTACAATCCTTGTTATAAACGAGCATAATCTGATCATCTAAATGAGTGGGCATTTAGAAATATTTTTCTCTTTCAGCAGCAAATTGCAACGTTTGTTATATAAAAATTAAATCAATGTGATGAAGATGATCCAGATAAGGTGTTTGCTCAAAACGAAAACTATCTTAGATCTATAGCAAACAGTAGAAAGCAGTACAGCACCAAAACGTGTTTTAGCTCACTCTTTTTTGTCATTTCGTATGATAAAGCTTGTCTTGTTTGATTTCTGTGATGATTAGGGTATTTCAATTTCAGCACACACAAGTTTTGAAGGAGAAAAAGAAAAAAAGAAAAGCGAATAAAAATAGGTACCTATCTCCTTTCTTTAAAAATCTGGTTTGTCATCATGCTGTGCTAATGCATTAATGTCATCTTATAATTTACCTTTTCTCAGGAAAAAAAATCATTTTGCTTTTACGAGGTTTTTTTCTTCATTGGGACACATTTGCACAGTGTGAGGAGGGTATAACTTTAAACAAGCAATGGCAATGAGTATATATCGGTAAATAAAGATGCAACTATGTTAAGCATTATCTGTTGTGTTCGCAATTCGATGCACCAGTGAAATAAAATGAAAAATGAATTTGTTGGGTCGCACGCTGCACGATACCTTTTGATGTATAACAAGCGTTTAGCAACTAGCCAACAATAATAGAACAAACGTAGTCAGCAAGAACAAAATGACAAATTGAAGTAACAAAAAAGCAGGCAGCCACGATCGTTGATTTAACATAATTGAAAAGACTGTTTCAGAAAAAAAGACATTTGTGCTACCGAGACAATGACAAAATATCCGCCCTGTACGGATTCTACCAAAATATGCTAAACCTACAAAGGTTTTGCTTTCTATTATACCGACAAGATGGAAAGGATGTCAAAGAATCAGGATAAATAAAAAATAACGGAAATATCTTGATTTCAGCAACTAAATATTGTCATAATTTTAAAAAACTCGGTTTGATGTTTGCAGTTTCATATATCAATAGCCATTAAAAATTGCCAAATCATTTGTAGACAGATATAAAAAATATAATATATGATTGAATTGAAGTTAAGTCGAATTTTGCAATGCAAACAAATGAGTCATATAATATATTTTAATATAGGAAGAAATGAAAATGCGGAATATTAGCACTAACAAGAAGCTTGAAAATTGTTAAAAATCACTAACGTTTTATTCGGCGTCTCTTTTGCCATTCCCAAACCAGATATATAAGTCCCAAGAGCAAAAGAGTGGCAGCGAATGTGCCAATTATCGCTCCTGCCAATGATCCACCACTGTATCCACTGCATTCAGCATTATCCGCCATCTTTACGATTTAATTCAGGGTAGCTGCTGTCCACGACGAGTGAAATTATGACAAGAAGAGCGCACTTCTTTGTTTGAATGTCTTCTTCAAATTAAAATTGATAATGACAATGGTTCCATCACCATGATTTTCATACCAGAGAGCAATCAAATGCAACAGGCAAACAGGGAGAGATTTCAACCACGAACACACGGAATCCAGTCACCAACATCAGCACATCATTACCAGTCGTAAAATTAATGAAGTGCTGCGTCCTCTCTTCAAAAAGTAGTCCGTGCAAAAAAGAGAAAAAGTTAATACATAGCACTGCCACTTCTAGTATGACACACAAAAACGCATTTCCTCAAAGGTGTGTGTTGTCGTAAACTTGTGATCATTGGGTTTCAACGAGTCTAGGAGACGTAACGTCAGCACTTTCCTTTAAGAATACCAATCTAACATAATAATAGTAATAATGGTATTCTTTCTCTTTCATGCATTTAATGATTATTCATGCAAAAATTATTCATTGTTTTCAGTGGCATATTAAAAAATTCATATTCAATGCTGACAATGATACGGGTGTTTACAGATCCTTAGTGGGTTAACTTTATTTGTAAATTGTTTTATAGAGTATTTTATGGGACGGTATTTTGAGTTTATAGGTTTTATGCCAACTTAAACATCTCCACTTTTCCTTATACACTTAACAAAGATACTACTGTCTGATTTGTTAAAAAACACTTGTTTTTATGGTTGCTAGAAAGATATTACTTTTACCGAATTTTATTACTGACACAGCTTTTCATCATGATAAAAAGTATTTGACTGAAACTACGCGAAAAATCCAGACTTGTAAAAGTATTCTGTCTCCAACCGTCTTAAATTTGATTTAAATCAAGCTTCCAAGCAATTCGATTAGGGAATGTGTTTTCAGTTTAAGGCATATATACGCATCTTGAGACGTTCGTTATCCTTTCCTTTGTATTTACAGAGCTGGTAGATTCATACGCGAAGGTTTTTCCACGTGGTGAAATTGAATTTTTATTCCGAATGTCTAGCTGAGCAATAACTATCCCTTTTTCTTGTATGATGATTAGATGATGGTGCACCCTTTGCTCTTCTGCTCTCCCTCACATTTTGCAGATGTGATGGCTACGCATTCCACCTTATTGAAGCCAATCCTCTTCCTTCCTCGTTGTCGTATAATGTTTGATATTTAGTAGACCATGCACTGTTTGATTGTATTAACTGATTACAGGTAAGTATGTACAAGCTACAGCGGGCTCTCGGTTCATCAAGACGAGCACATTACACCGTCACAATACAATATATGAAGTTAGTGGACTGACGACATTCATTTTTTACATCTCCAAACTTGGTTCTGGTATGCACTGTATTCTATCACATCATCCCTACTTTCAGTTGCTGAAGATGATGCCAGTTTTGTAGTGGTGATCAGTTTGCTTTGGTTCAAAGATGGATATAACTGATTGGAAATTCACTTCACGTTGCACACGCTCTTCGTCGTCTTCTTCTCGTTTCCTTCTGCAATACTTGCTACAAAGTATGTGAGTTAACTTTTTCCCTTGTTTAAAGTTCAGTTTAGGAAATTTTTTTTCCAATTGTCCACCACGTCGCGTATTATTTCAACCACTGCTACTTTTGTACAATGTTTTCTTCCTATTCTTCTTCGTCTTCTTCTCCTTTTGTTGATGATGGATGAAGGAACGGGAGACGGGTGAGCTCAGCAGAAAATAATTTTTAAGTACTCTAATGGAATATAAAAAACTGTAAAGAGATGAATGTACAGTGTAGGTATGTAATTTTTATTTCTTGCTTGTCTAGTCTGGCCTGTTGCACTCTGCACAGTAGACTTTTGAATGGAATACACTGGCTTTAGTTGGAAGACGGGGTTCTTGATGATTCTGCTGATGTGATGGCATTTTTTTACATTTCACAGGTCGCAGCAGTTGTTGTCGTGTGCCTGATGATAAAAAACACATAAAAATAAAATCAATACATTTTGACGAGGTATTTAAATTTTAAATGTACAAACAAAATACAAACACTAATAACATTTGAAAATTATTATTAGATTTTTTCATCAAGCTCTAGGCAGGGCTAATGTTGATGATCTCTCGGGGATGTTTAAGATGCAGAGGAGCATAAGTCACAAAAGGAATCTGCTTACAAACTTAGATTTCTTGATGATGATCATGCATTTTGAAAATTTCAAACCGTGCCTAGGTGCCTACAAAAGAGTTTTATTTTGACTCTTTAAGACAGGCTATCCATAAAATCAATGTAAATTGACGTTTTGCTTTACAAATTAATGGGTTATGAAATGGAATATGAGCGGTGAGCTGGTGATGTGAATGCGATACCTGAATACTAATACATCTCCCAATATTATTTAGTAGACAGACAGTGACAAAACCAAAGGTAATTTATGACTTTAATTGTCGATTCTTTTTAAAAGTACTGCACATTGCACGATTTGCTTATTATGCATTTGTACTTCTGAAAGAGGAGGGGAGATCAAGATAACCTATACGATGGTGAATTAATGAAAAATGAATAAATATGTATGCTGTCTTTTGAAGAGGCGTGCATAATGTAATGGTAGCAGCAGCACACTACATTGTAGCTTGTGCTACGTTGGCGTACAAAACTAAACAAGTTTAATATGAGACGCGTGATAATATCTTAAGAATCTGTTAATAATACGTATATATACCTACTGGCATTTTTTAATTATTGTCGATGAAACATATTTCCTACGCGAGTGTTACTTTTTTTTGCAATTCAAACAATAAGTCTTTGGTGCTTGTGTGTGTGATTTTAGAAGGGCTTGCTGCACCTGTACAACATTGTAATTATGAATCGCTAACTACATATTGCAGTCGTGTATTTAAATGTAGACGACTACACACATTTCATTCTAGACAATTGATGATGAGTTAATGACTATTATGTAGACAATAAACGATCCTAGCATTAATACCAGGGATGTCGTTATGTTTATGTTGTATACAGAGGTGCCACAAAAGCCACAATGACAATTACAACAGAGCTAATCAAAGAGCATCTCGCCTGGTGAATGCAAATGTGCTTGAAATAAACTATTGCAATGTCAACTTCTCGCTTCTTTGTAATTTTTAATTATGCCACATTACTGGCTCTTGAATGTATTCAATGAAGGAAGGCATGCAAGTATTTATAAATAGGTTTGTATGTTCACATATCAGTAGTAGCCACTCTTCCTTATTCTGTGAACCTTGGACATCATTAATATACCTGGTTTTTTTAACGAATGCTTACCTAACCTTTGTACGAAAATAGAAGCTATTAATGACAATTTAATTTAAACATCCTCACGCTCCACATTTTCTATTGTGATTAAAATTAATAATTATGGGTAATTGGGATTAAGGAGATGAATTGAATTGCAAATTCTGCGTAGGTTGGAATGGGGCAAGAAGTGCGATTGGACATTTGTCATGAAAAAAATGCGCATTTTAGATCTTCTTCAATCTGACTAATTTCCGTGATCTTTTCATCTCACTGTGCAAAAAAAGGGGTTTGTATGCAGCGCATGTATGTGGAATGGAAATTAATAAACAAAAGTAGACACACACTCAGCTTTTTAGCATTTTTATGGCACCATAAAAATGGTATATATTTTAAAGGAATTTTCATCTTGCTTGACTTTCACTAACGCGAATAATAAGCTAAAATGGCCTCGAGAATTCCAGAAAGTGGCAAGTTGTAAATTTCTTTTCCACAAACTGCCTCATTGCCCATTATTAACATTTTTCATTCCCTTCTAAATTACCCAATTCTGTAACAACTATCGGATGGTTAGCAATCACCCTTCAAGGAAATTTAACAAAAACTCACAGTGGGCTAGTTACAAATATTTTGTGTACAAAGTATCAAATGAGTTTAACTAAAGGTAATGAGTAAACAGACCTATGCCACCATATGGCGATGCTTCATCTATGCTAATAATCAAATAACGAGGTGAGTAAAACCACGACGTTTTCTTACCATCTTGTTCATCATGGTGTTACCACCAACAAAAGATTCTTGAAGGATTTTTATTGTATTTTTTGCAGCTTGCTGTTTTCAAAGGTTAAATCGTGTGTGCCCTAAGGAGGTATACAGATGCCCGACTCAAAAATGATTTTTCGAATTATGTAGCACAAGTAGTAAAAGTACTGTACTACAATACCAGTCTGGTGTCTATTATGACAGTGATTTTAAACAGAAGGAGAGGGACAGAGAGAGAGGGACAATTTAGAGAAGGTTTTAAAGATGTTGAGTGTAGATCCATGCAAATGAAATAGAAAGAATGCAATTTTTTTACAATACTACCATCCATTATGAATACCACCAACGTCATGGCGTTAGGCAGCCCCATTCACGAACGGACACCAAAATTCAATCAGACAGCAATTAAAACAGTCAATTTCTCCCACTGACTGAAAAAGAGGAAGATTTACATTGTGCGAAAGTAGTAAATCAACCAGCAACGAAGCAAACAGCGAGCATGCATAAAAGACGCCAAACTCTCCAACAGAGATCTCATCAATAAAGCAGGTCTTTGATTTTTTTTGCAGCTATTCTGTACAAAGTTGGATGTTGCAACAAACGCAAGTGAGTGGAATATTTATTTGTGTGAGTTTCTATCTTATAAATGAGTAATGAAAAGTTTATTCTGCGGGACTCACACCATCATCATTTAGCTGCAACTCGTTTTTATTGTTTTCTTTGACAATTTCTCTGACACTTTACACGGCAATATGTGATCAATACACCTTTCTCCAATTGCATTTGATTTGTTCAAATTGGATTCGAATGAATGAACTTTTATCTTAGCTCGCAGTTTAAAGCATCTACTCATAATAATTTCATATAGCCATAACCAACATGAGCGTCATCAACAAACTTAAAGTGCAATCCAAGTTGCAATAAACTGCTTTGTTTTAAAAGTTCTGAATGAACAAGGAGAAAACAGGCAATCAACCAAACAACCACCAAGACACCAATAAGCAAGTACAGAGGTTTTCAAAAAAAAAACTACGAGTGTGACCGTGAAGATGTAGGTAACCTATGTGCACTTTGTTTTCTGCCTGTCTGTGTAATCTATGCATTATCTGCGTGGCATGCCTGTTGATTGTCTCGACGCTGTATTTTTCACCTTTGTTTTGGCACCTGTCCACCATAAGTTTCATAGTTTACAGTACCAATTAAATTTACCATCGACCTAATACTTTGTTTACATGTACTCATGGTCATAACCCTTAATTAATTAGGATATCACTACCCTTCTCTTCTCATCGTTATTCTGTAACAGACAGTAAAATTGAAAATGTCTGTCTTTTTTTACCCATGAATGCCCAACATATTTTTTGCTAATGAACAATTTTATGTAGAACCTTGCACGTACATGTACGTGGCTTTAGTAAACACACAAGTACAGTAAAAAATGGCACATTTATCTTTTCTAGAAAATGGATTTACAAATATGAGTTAAATGTATGTTATAAAATCCATCAATCAAATCGAATTAAAAATTGGCTTCTCAAAATATCGATATACCTACAAAATGCAAATGGCTAGTAGAGCAAATCACTTTTACTATTCGCAAAGTGAAAAGTCAACTAAAATTTGGCAAAAATACTTGCTATTACATACTTGTTACATGATCAATTCTTATAGTATGTTACGTATGATGTACACTCAAGTGCATTATTAAGTTTTGAGACCTAACCTCGTAATTCACTTTGTGTTAAAATTTTACGAGATGTACTATTTTTGGTAAATTTAGTAAGTTTTTCAAATGGTCAGTTTTACTTTTGAAACTACAACAGTTTAGCGTTCATATTGCTTGCTTGTAGCATTTTTATTAGACGTGAATTTTCAAATTTCATTCCCCGAGGAGGTTTAGATTAGAGTGAGTTGAAGCATCAAAGGGAAACTTTTCTGTACGAGAATGTGAACTGAATAAATTCTAGCTTTTGATATTTTCTTATTTTTAGGTATTCCGCCCATACATCTTTATTGTCTGCGTCTACTCAACCAGCTTTAATGATGTATGCAGGAGTTTATAGAAGATGCATGATTTTGTAATGCTAACAAACAAGAAGGGAAGGTAAGTGCCAAAAATGTTAGGCAATAATATACGGCAAATGTAATAGGTGAAGCCTTAAGGGGAGATGGCTGTATTATTCTGGGAGTTCACTGTGATTTTACAATAGTAATGGCACAATGATGAAAAGTGGTTTTTGCGCTTGAACCAAAATAGGAAACAGAAACAGTAACAAAAAGAATCCATCATTATTGAATTGTATAGTTCTCTATAGTATAATTTTCTTATATACTATTATATCGGTATAATCAGTTAGGTATACGCATGTAGGTAGCAGCACATGAATAACAAAATGTTAGTGTACAGGTGCATACTTTTGAAAAAACTGCGTCGGCTTTTGAATGTGCATATAAGATGAAATGGAGGAGAAATGATAAAGGGCAGGATCAAGTTTTTTTGAAAGGGAAAACTGTTTCAAATTATAATGAATGTGGTATTTTTTATCACATTCCGTATACGGACGCCTGGCAAATATTGTACTTATTCTCTTCTCTCATTCTTTCTCATCGCCCGCATGCATTTATTTATTCGCTAATATTAAAAATGCGAAATTCTATTGTCTAGTAAGTTTTCCCGACATCACGGTCTTGCGGATTACAATCACTGTTGTTATCCCACATATATAGCGGTATGCATCTAAATCCAACAGCATGGCAATCATAAAATTGATAGAGGATTCAATCACTTGTTTAGTTGAAAGAATTTGGTATGGAATCTTAAATCTTCGAAAGAAATATGCTTAAGGAATTTTTGATTTCAAGTGCGGACTTTCCAAAAGTCACGTAGTAGAGATTACGTCCGATCGATAAAAACTCAAATGCACCAGTCAGATCCAGATCCACTACCACATTGTTTAAAACTGTATTTTTGGTGCATTGTTTTCATAGCATAAACTGAAGTTTGGATTAATACTTGTTAGTGGTTGTAGTTATCATCAATATTAACTTTGATACACAAACAAGTCAGATATAGGTAGTTCTGGATAGGAATGAAAATAATGTTTTAAAATGATAGCAAGAAGTAAGTAGGTTAAAATTATATAACCCGATGCTAACATTATTTTAACTTTAATTGAATGCATGCACCGGGACCTATTTCTAGAAACACGTGAATGATTGTTTTAACAAAATAGCCTTTTCATTTTTCAGCAAACAGCTATTTTTGACAACTTCCGCTTAAACCGTTACTGTTTTCTTTTCTGTACTTAAATATAACGATTGTAAGCATCATCATAATGATGTTTACATATAACTTTTCACAACATCCCACCCAGTTTCTTATCAGATAGATCATTCATCATCATCGTCGATTATTTACATGCATTCCTGCACAAACATACATATAATCATCCAAAAATCTTGTGCACTTCCTATATATTCAACTTTTTAAAAATACTAGAACTTTTAAATATGAAGGATACAGCGAGCAGCGAGCATAATTCAAAATAAAAACCACATCACGTCAGGAAAACTCATCATTCGTCTATAACTCCGCCAAACATAATATTCATGATTTTGGTACTGATCTGATAAAAAAAGGATCCCGTAAGTAAACTATGATGCACACAGAGTTTTACCCAGTTGATAATTAGGTATTAAAAACAATACATACATTTTTATGCACATCTAGTTTTGCTTCCCACTAACTCCGCAAATATAGCATTTTTCTTCACGTGCAGATTTTTGAGAAACCTGTTCATTCAAATGTGCCTTTCGTCAGCATCCGTTACACTTAAAAATTAGATCTTATTCCTGGGATGCTGAGTTATCTTGTTGACTGGGACGTATCATTTACTGTAGTGTTAATTGTAATTCCAAAAAAACTGACGTCCTCAGGTAGAATTCATTATTTCAATGAGGAAATGAAAGCTGTATTGAGTAATGGTGATGTGATGATTATGGCTCTAACAACATGAGTTACTGATAGTTGTGGACTTCATCGGCTTGCGAAAACTGACACCACATAAAGCAGTCACAGTGTTCAGTCAGTGAGGTGAACCAAACTGTACTGTTTACATCCGTTTGCGGTTTTGCGTATGTGGTGAAACTTGCGTTATAAAAGAAATGTTTTTATTTACTTTTGTGGTATAAGAGTGGCGAGTGTGTGGAGATTTGTTTGCTGAATGGATTGGCTTATATAAAGAGATTTCGGAGTTTTGTTAAAGAATGAGAGGAAGCGTTCAATCAGTATTTACCGACAGGTACTATAAAAATGTTCCATGGCTATATCTACCCGTTTGTGAAAGATTGGACATTTTTGGTTTGTGCTTTGTCAATCCGTTTGCCGTTTTTTATACATGAAGATATGAAATTCTATACTCATTACATATTTAATTGCTTAATAGCATGCACTTAATGTGCTACATATTATGCAAATGTTTTTTGAAACAATATCTACATCAAAACAGTCATGCTTAAATCTTGTCATTTAAGTGACCACATGTTAAAATAAAGTTTATATGGGAAAAAAATCAAGGAATCATTATGATCGTCGGAAGTAAAGGTCAGGTTCATATATGAAGTTAGAGATAGGCTGGATTACCGACAAATAGAGTCGAGCGCTGCAATTTGCAATCATTGTGTAGCCTATCTGTATAAATATCAGAGGAAGCACCATTATATGCAATTATTTTCGTTGAGCTGTAATATCAATAAGTATTATTGCCCATACAGCATCTCAACGGAAGATTGTTGACCCCTTTAATGTTTGTATTGCCATTTTAAACATATACACATACAGTCACATCTTACGCACCCAGTCAAGTAGATCAGATCATGTACACAACAAAGTCCAAAAGGTACATGAAATTTGCTTTAATTGATGTTCGTTCCTGATTTTTGCACATTAAGCCAATTTGTTTAATTTTTGATGCACGTAATCATAGCAGAATATTTACTCAAATTGGGTATAAAAGCTAAAGCTACTTTTGAATTGTTTTAGTTGGAGTCGTTTGCCGCATTGTTATGTACCGGCATAATATGCTGTCATTGTCACTTTCTAGCCTACTTAGAAAAAGTGCCGCTCTCAGATTATCAATATTGACGGGATGACTGAATGGATTGAAGTAATCCTGCACCGTCGCTTTTTATATTATTTTGGGAGGAATACTTGAGGATTTCATTCTTCTCGGTAGACTGAGGTACAAGATGGGGAACGAGATAAGTTCATTATTGGAGCTCATCGTTATCATCATATGCATTATTATTTTATTACCCTTCCTATCATACGACTAATGCCACATTATTGTATGTGATTGTTATGTATATACATGGAGTATTTCTGAAAGGGTTAGGGTTTGAAATGATTTTTGTGTGAAGCACATCTAACACTACTGACACATATATATTGCATTAGCTCATTAATATAAAGCTAAGCAGCGGCTCTTGTTTAATTAAAAGTGCATGCATATGTGTTTGTAAGAGATTTTCAAAATGAATCTGATGGAAAATGCACTACAGGCGTGGCAAGATTGAGTAGGTTATGCATGTAGGCAATAATACTGCACTTCATATTTTATATACGTACGTTAGGCAAGGCAAAAATTCATAAATGATGTACATTTTTTATTTTATAAATAATATTATGTTCCGATATTTGATACATTTTACAATTCTATTTGCAGCATGCTCGACTCGTTGTCTGCCTATATGATTTATGAATGTGCATTTTCATAACTATGAAGAGATGAATAAGAGCTAATAATGGAAATATCTAGGTTATCAACATAGCATCATTTGTAATACAAGTGCTCATAATGGTAGACACAAACTCATCATCATCATCACCAAACATTTTTCACTTTTACAGTTTTTCACAAGCGTTATGTTATAACATAACAAATAATGAAACTATCGTATCACAGCAAAAGGTGTAAATGGCATTTGGCAAGAAATAACCAAAAACTTCGGCAAGCAAAGCCTCAGCCATCACATAATATAAGGGAAAGAATACACAGAAACTGTAAGACCCAAGGTTATGATCTATATTATGCTTCTTGTGATTATTATTGTTATTGTGCGAAGAAAAAAATCATTAGTTTTCAGACGGTAACATATATTTTTTAAATTGGTACCTTTGGCAAATTAGTTGATTTTTGTTATGCATCTGCGTGTACAAACAAAAGGGGTGTGTTTTAAGTAGACAAGAAGTCGAAGCCTATATGCTACTGAGAGTGAAAACATTACTACGTAAGATATAATGATTGCACATGTGCAATCATAAAAATTTAGTGTGGCGAAGTGAGAGGATGATATAAGAAACAATGGATGCTAATCATGCTACTTGGATTACTGAAAGGCCCAAGCAAGTGCACTCGGTGCACGTTGAATCATACATAACATAAAAATCAGTACAATAGTTATACTTTTTTTAAAAATAAGTTTAACTGCAAGGAATTTAAAATCTCATTCTTTTTTAACTGTCGAAAGCGAGAGTAAAAATTAGAAATTAAAGGAACGATGCAAAGTTCACCTTTTAAAATCATGGCTAATGACCAATACATTTTGACATGAGTAAATATATTGTGTGAACAGACCAAACCAGAATCAGAAGTATGCGCAGATATTATAAACAATAATAATATTCCGGCTAGGTAAGTTTCCGTACAATCCAGACATGACAGCTATCCTGAATCTTGTATCCTTTTAACTTTCTATCCGTTCTACACAGTCACCTATTCCTGAGCACTCTAAAATGATACCTCCTGCAGAACAGAATCACTATGAACAAGTTTTACCGACTCATCATGACGTGCTCAGCAGAGTTGAGTATAAAATGAGTCTTTCATTAATAATTTTGTGCTAACTAATCGTTATGTCCTTTGCTTGTACTTGTGTACCACTAGCAAATAGTTTGACGAAAGGATGTGCAAAATTGTAGTGGCACAGCTGTAAAAACATAACAGTAAGTATATAGATAGTTGATTTCTGACTTTAAAGTAATAATACGAGGATCAACTTTAGCTCCACGTAACGAAGATACTATGTATTTGATTTTGCATAGTATGTATAGGTATTCATTCCAGCACGAAAACCTGAATGATATGTGATACTCCAAAAATTCCACAATTATCTAGGTATAATCATATACCTGGTGAGGTTTGGTATGCTACGAGTTTTTACATTGAAACATTAATTCATCATTAAATAAAACCGGATGCTGAATTGTACAATGATGATGATGATGACTAGGTTTCTGTTAGTTCCAAATAACACTCATCCGCAGATACATATATACATACGCAAATTGTTCACTATTTAAAACCATATTGACAACACATTTGACTTCTGTTATGTGAATGCTTACATACTTATAGTTATGTGCACTTGTTTTGAAATCAGATATTTTGCTCCCTGTGTTTTCATCATGAATAATTGAAACGGAACAACGGAAGTAATCAACATGATGATGGAATGCTTGTTATTTACTCCATCAAGTAATTTTTTGCTTATACAAATCCTGTAAAATTCACATAATGCAAATACAAAAAACATGCCAACATACGATATATACATAGGTACATATTTGATGCTCATTAAATCTATGCAATCCTATAGACATGTTTTAGATATGAACATACCTGTTATGAAGAATGTAAACATTTATTTCGGTAAGGAAAATTTATCATTTTAACGGAATATAAAGTCAAATTTTTGTTACGTATGTCATCTTATGATCAATGGTCAGGTAAGCCTAAACTTGAAATCACAATATTGCGCGTACTAGGGATTTTAGAATTTGGTTGTACTGGCACGATACGTTTATCTGAATTAGTACCTACTCGTTCTTCTGTTCAGTATAAATATGAAATACAGAAAAGGCATTTTCTCGGTGAACGAAACTCTATTGATAAAGAAATCTCACAGACATTAGGTTTTTGCTTGATTACTGATGAAATACGTAAACACAACTCACACCAAGACGGATTAGAGAGGCCAAAGAGAACTGCTAAATTGATCAACTAACGAACACATTATTTTTCAAGAGGACCTCACGCAAAGACTGCTTTAGAATAAGCATAATATAGGTTTGAATTCAATTCATGCCACATCTTCACACAGAGGCATGGTTTGGGAAATGTAAATTTTCAGTTTTGCTGGGGGAATAGCGATAATTTGATTGTTTGCTATTTAATTTGAAGCTCTAATGAAAAACTCATCTCGCTACTCTCACTATTTTCTTGTGCATAGGTATTTTACATGCATGTGGATGTAACCCTTCTTTGAATCGAGTCGTTCTCTTGCTCTTTTCCCTGATTGTCTGCAGCCTTTATTTTATATTTGCCTGTGGTTGATACGCAGTGGAAAACGTGGATAGACATCACAGGTAATCAACAGTATTGAATTTGGTTAGCATCTTTGTACTACGTATATATTCAGATACGAAATTAAATGCTCATATAGGATATTATTTTTGATGACAGAAAAGTCTATATATGATATTATGCCTTTCCAGCTAGTTCGTTTTTCGTATTCATTTGTCATCGAATCGTTGCTATATTTCAAAGCAACGTAAGGAAATTTCTGCATTGATCGCAAATTCATTATGCGAACAAGAGAGTGCAAAAATGTAGCTTTCAACTGCAGCAAAGGTTATTACTTTACTTTGTATACATAGTAGCTACTTGGCCCCTTCTCCTATATTCATACGTATTGTTACCAGTTTCAATATTTTTTACAATGTTTCGAATGCGTGGCGTTGCTGGTTCTGTACAATAATGTGAACATGAATAATTTACTCGTCATCATTTCATCAAAGTGAGCGAGCATCAAGCGAACGAGCAAAAGAATATAAAAGTCGTGCTGTATTAGTGAATTCTATTCAATTGCTTAAATTAAATGATGACAGCTTTTGTTAGGTGCTTGCATGGAGGCTCTAAAGGACTTCTGCAATTATTTCCACCTCGAAAGTTCAACCTTTTAGAGACGACCTTTATCAATACTCACCACCACCAAACAGAAACACAATGTCCATACGATGAAATGAAGAGAGAAAATAATGTTTTATACAACTTTGTACTACCTGTTGCCTACATTTTAAAAATTATGTTTGTATACAAGCACTGTACACATTTACTTTGCTGCTACATCCAGAAAATAATTTTTTCATCTTTTATTCGATGGTTTTGCAAATGTCTGCATGTATACCTATGCATTAGCATACATGGTATTACATGATTAGATTTTTTTCTCTTCGTTTATGCATAACAAAAGATTCAATTGCGATTTGTGATGATGCGAAGAGTAATACTGGTGGAAGTAGTGAGTTGGCTACTCGGCTGGTTTTTTGGTGGAGTGAAGTTGCTCGTTGTTCCTTGTCTATATGATCATCGATGATATAGGTAAACCGACAAGCTTTAAAATTTAGTGTTGCTAGTTTGTTGTATTCTTTTGCTAACTGAACAACCTGAACAAGTGCAGTCAAAATGGTGACTGACTAGTCTGGTCTTACAACTATTATCATCGCCACTACTACTACTACTGCTAAAACACATTTAAATCCTTTAGCTGGCAGATATATGCAATATTCATTTAATTCGTTGGGGGAATATGTGAGGTCTTTGACTTTTTTAAAACGTCACAAGAGTTTTTATGTAATTGAGTAAATAAAACTGTATAATTATTGGTAGGTATATATACAATAATATACATATAATATGATCCTAATACATTATGCATGTGAAAAATGTGTACAGATATTTTACAATTAACAAAAAGTTTACTTGAGTTGGGGTTCGGTACTTTCCTATTGATTACGCATCGTGGTGATATTACTGTAAACTGATGTGCATAAAAAGAAAGATGATAGCTAGTCTCAGAGGATATTATAGGTATAAAGTGAGTGTAAACAGGATAAAAGTGTAAAAGTTGTTTGAGATGCGCAAAAGGGTTGTTAGAAGGGGTAATAATATGATGATATGTAAAAGACCCAAATGTGTATGCGAATTGATGTATACAACCACACAGACACTTTGTACATTAATTGGTTATCAATCAGGCACGTCAAGAGTCAAGAAGTTGGATAGCTGAACCACAGAGTTTTGTTGTTGTTGGATTTGAAATAATAGTAATAATAAGTTAATGATGGATATATTCTACTGCATGCTCCAAGATTCCAGAAGAGATATGTTTGGACAGTGACAATGTGATAATATACTTATTTAATAGCGAATACGAAAAATTATAATACCTATGACATCCTCACTTTAAAGACAATTATGCACATATTTAAGCAGACATGTCAATGAATGAGACAAGTTTGAAACAAGAGTACACTTGCCATTATGCGTGCATGCGTTCGTACATTTTACGATTCTTTACTTGAGCATACGCCCCAAAAACTTTGTTTGTAAAAGCAAAGGCAGTCAGAAAGAGATCTCCACAATATGCACCGGTTATATAACATCCTGTTTCCTATTTTTTATGATTCTATTGCCACAATCACATGCATAATACAGATATTTTTGTGGCTCATCCTGTTCAAGAAGATGAGAAAAATAAAGATAAGTTTTATAGTTGCAGGATATTTCACAAAGGTTTATAGTGCAGTGCAAACAGCGGTGATAAATTTAATCCCGGAATGGAAATGTGCGAAACCAACCTGTCTTATCTTCATGTGTACGTATACACGTGCATATACAAGTTAAAAAGATTGGATGGCTTGTGGTGCAACACACGAAGCCGAAACGGATCTAAAATGGAAGTTTTCTTTGGCTCAATAATGCTGTATATTTTGTAGAACACAAATTACATAATATGTAGGAAGCGTTGTTTCGAAAAAAGTTTCTGGAAAGTGAGCAGATAATAAAATGCCTGTCTGGCTGGATTTTTTTCTAACCAAATTACTCGCGTCGTTTATGATGTCATCGTAAGCATTGCTGTGGGTCTTCCTTTACAAATGCTCTTATTCTTATTCATCGTGTCGTATCACCCGTTCTTCAACTCATTTTCAAATGGCGAAGAGTTATAAAAGGCGTTTATGATAAAATTTCCAGTGTTTGAGTATACAGTTACAGGTTGCATGGACTAGAAAAATGAAACACTCTTTTAAACCTACATGCAAAGCCGATTTTACTAAAGTCTACCAAGTTGAAGAACATAAGTTGATCTGCTACAGATTCTGTATCTGTATTCTAAAACTGTTATCAAATATGGAACTCAAAGGCAGTCCAAAATTTCAAATGATCATTGATTTAAATAGTTTCTCAAGAATAGTTGTCATAAATTCGTAAATGTTCTTCATAGTAATAAATTTATTGTTAGAAAAAGAAAATTGCCGGACTAGCAAATCATTTCAACGCTAAAAATACTAGTAAATACAATTACTGAAGCCAGTTCGCATTCTTCTCTCTCTTAATCTATAATTGAATAAAATAAGTCTATAAACAACTGTCCTGCTCTTTTGCATCCTATGTTTAGTTTTTATTTATTCATTCATTTTTAGTATTATTATTCTATATAAATCCACTTAACAGCACACCTGTAGGAATTACCTGGCCCTTGTCAAGTATAAAATTGGCAATAACAATTACCTTGATTATTACCTACACACAGCTTAATACACACACGTAAACACGCATACTGCATTCAATGCATTCTCACACAAAAGCTAACAACGCCGTTCTTTGTCTCTCTCATAAATGGGTCCTCTTTGGCATCTTTTCCTTATTGACTAGATGTGTACGAAAATGTTTTTGTTTTAAAAGAAGATGAGAAACAAGAACAAGAAGTTTAGGTAGGTATAGGTACTTCATGCTATCCTAAAAATCCAGTCCCAATAAAAACAAAGATAACATTTCAACAATAACAACATCTCTGAGTACGATTACGATTAGTTTTTTCGTTGTCTCGTCTTAAGCTGATTTTCCTTATCATGCTTTATGTGCGTAGTTGGCCCTATAGGTCCATTCGACTTGTTGCAGTCTTCAGCTGGCATCAACACACCACTAGTATGCAAGTAAATTTTAACAAAATGATTCCGTATTCTCTTTGATCACCGTATATTTTATCCGTATACCGGTTATTAGAAGAAAAAAAACTAAAAAATCTTTGCGCATTTACTATAGCATAGCACATGATTCTATGCATGAAAAAAAGAAATTAAACACTAGAATTTTTTCACGCTAATGTTTACTATTATAATCCCTCATGTTTTCTCTGCAGCTGGGCATCGTACAACTGTTTTAGACAGACGGATATCGACAAAAGATCGGCAAGAAGAAAATGTAGGCTTACTGAAAATGCCACTTTTGATGAATCGGATTTAGCGAAGGGGAATGCTTATAATGTGGAATGAAACCTGTCATTAAAACTGATTCCGCGAGCAACCTCTTACAACATTGGTATGCACGCAGATACACTTTGCTCTTGTTTCATTTGTAGTGTATCAGAATGCAATTATCTGATGATCAAGTTAAGTATGCATACATATAAATAAGAAGCCGGGTTCTCCTTAGGTTTTAACCTCTAACTACTTATTTGATAGCAAGTACTTGAATACTAATAAATCAATGAAGCAATGTCCAATTCAAGTTTCCCATGATGAGAATCATTTCTATTTATTATTTATTATGACAGTTCAGACAGTAAAACCAAAAATATGATAAATAACAGAACTTGAAGCATGAACCTAATAAGTATATATATTTTTAAGACAATGATAAATATAAAGGCACTACTTACTTTTATTTTAGGATCCAAATAGAAATATATTTTTTTGTCACCAAAAGTCATAAACACACTTTCAACTTTCACCGTGATCCACTGTCAATTTTCACCAGATAAATATTCCAATAGTATAATGGAAACCACAGAAGAGTTTTAGCAAGTCAATTTCTAAAACAGCTTCCACATAGTCAAAATAAGTGTATCATTTGCCGACTTCTAGAGCTTCTCTCCATGTCACAACTTAGTTTAGTCTTCTTAGCCTACATTCTTCAAAGGCACATGTTTCTTTGAAATGTCAACAAAATGAAAACAGTACGAGTATTCAGAAGAAACTATGATGCCGAAAACAAAGAGTTTTTTTTTCACTCTATTCACAGAGTAACAGTTCCATGCAACAGTACAACATGAAAACTACAGGGCTTCTATGAAACTATATTATGGAAAAGCGACGCAAACAATGACAATGCGTATGGGATCGAAAGCAACACCTTACCTGGTCTAGCACTCAGGTACAACTGTGGGATGCCAAGCCGCTTGCATGACGATGATGTTGCTGGTGATGCCGCTCCTGCGAAGAAGCAGGTACATGTAGAATTAACGCGCAATAATAGTGAAGGTATGTTATGTTTTGTATGCATACCTGTTTCTCTACTGCGAGTTTTCCATTGTGCACTCGATTTAAAGGTATGATCATGCAAGCAGCGGCTCAGATTGGGCATCATTATTATGATCACTACAATGATGATACAATGGTATGGTGTCAATGCTGTATATGATAGCAGTTAATATACGCTGATATTTAACAGCTTATATATCAAATGTTTTGTGCACCTACAACAATCCCTCTAAAGATGTACAAATATAGTCTACCTATATTATTTAAATTGGAGTTCGCACAAAAAGTTAACAGTTGAACTGACTACAATTTATAGGTACAAAACAAAACATACAAAAATGCTTCATAATATCCTCTGATTTAAACGCTTTTCTCAATAATACAGCAAACAGCTCATGAACGTGACTTTTATTCCCATGTGCTTATTGTAAGAGATAAAATGTTTGAGCTTGTTGTGCTTGTGTGAAAGAGACAGGTGAA
Source organism: Willowsia buskii (assembly GCA_034700685.1). Lineage (NCBI taxonomy): Eukaryota > Metazoa > Arthropoda > Collembola > Entomobryomorpha > Entomobryidae > Willowsia > Willowsia buskii. Next base: position 22,490 of record JAQIXW010000567.1, read on the forward strand.
TTGCAAAGATTCACATTCTAAGGCCCATGTAGATTCAAATACATTATGTACCAGGCGCACTTTGTGAGCTTTTTATCAACATTTCTGGTTTACTTTTGCTTAGCACTGGGAATTTGCTTCATTGTGCGTGCATTAAGCAAACGTATCATCATGATCAATTGAAAAGACCCTTTTCATTCTCCATTAGGTTTTTTACTTGGTGAGGGAATGGGAAATCAAACCAGCACCTCTCTCCCTATTCATGCTAACTCTGGAAAAGAAGAATAAAAGGAACAAGAGATAACCGCGCGGCACAGGTATAAAACATATTGTTATGGCCATTTCTGTTTCGAGAAAGTAAAGCCAGCACTCCTTTTTTCTTGTTGACTAGATGAATCAGTGAATCTTGTCTTGTCTCGTATTTGTTTGGCTATCTCTTAACTTTTTTTCTGTCGGATGGACTACAGTGATTGCTAGTAAGAAACACCATTTAGCTCAACCCGATATTTGATTCTACAAAAGTGCTTACTTGTGTATATAGATTTACCTTTTCTATAGATTAACTTTTAACTTGTAAGTAACTGAATTAGTATCGAAGATACAGCATAAAATGCATGACTGTAGACATAAACATACTTACGAGACACATAAGAAAACTGGTATTTGACTTGGATCACATTGTCGGTATTTATTGCATGCTTCACTATCTGTTTATACGTTTATCCAGCTAGAACCATTAGCAGGAATTTATAGGACTGAAAATCATCATTCTTTGCTTCTGAGCTCCCTGTGATATAAGTTTAGGGTTTGAGCATCTCATCATTGTGTAATCCTTTGGGAGGGAGACGTTGTGTGAAGCAACAATATAAAAGATTTCTTAGCCGAGTCAGAAATATACAGAAAATCTTAAAATAAGAATGAAGTACCAAGTACCATTACCATAAGAGGGTCAAACCAGTGTTCAATGAAGGGTTTACGGTGGATCCTTTCAGTACAGTTTAACCATGTCATATTATCACAAATGCCCATCAACCCCGTTTGTTTCCACCACTTGTATCTTGCCTTCACACATTTCCTTGCTGGAGCCTTATTTTCTACCTGTTACTATGCAGTAAAGGAGCATTATCTGTACGTGAGCGTTTCTAGTTAGTGAAAGCATATTGCTACTTGCCCCTTTTTACGATTAATTTTATCTTGCACATACAGGTAATATTGCAATAGCGTCTTTTGATGTGTATGTCTGAGTGCTTATATTGCATATAGAGCATGATGTGAATCAATATATCAACCAACTAGTTTAACTTTGATTTTCTCTCCCTCTCTTTGTTAGGATAGGATGGGAAAAAGGGTCTGTTAGATTCAGTACAAGCAGATGTAATATGTTATGCTGTTAGCATTAGGATTTCAATAGAAGAGGAAATGGTTATATGCGTTATGTGATTATGCTCTTTTACCTGCTGCAAACCTGCCCGTCTGGAGGGTTGGCCGACTTCATTGTGTCATTATCAGGGTTATTGTTGGTACCGTCATTATGATCTTTCCAGGGGTCTTTTTCCCTTGCTTGTATCTTCCTTTGTGATATTTTCTTGCATGAATGCTAAAAAGCATTTTAAAAAATAACTTTACTTTCAGTCAAGGATTATATACACCTGTTCCCTTTCATTCTTTTAAAATGCTTCGTTATATAATATAACGGAGTTGAAAATATTATGTATTAGCATTTTTTACCTTTATGGAGCAGTGGTAGGGACCTTGTTGTAAAATAGAGGGTAAATAAGACGGAGAGTAGCATGGCATTTTCCTTTCTTCCATTTTTTTTTCACAAGACACAGAAGAAACTGCGTGCATGTATGCTCTTTCATGGTTTTCATAGAGTTGGTAGGCATCCGTGAAATCGGATTGCTTAGATTTTTACAAAACTTGATCGCTTTACTGAACCGGAGGAATAACGAACGAAAGTATCATCAACATTATGCGTGTCTTCAAAATGGTTGGTATGTATGCAAACTCTGCAGCTCTCCCTGAGAAAATTTTGTTTGCAGAACGGAAGAATCATGGAATATTATAGTGATTAATTTTGAACATTGTAGAAATTCTCAGAGTTCTTCACATTAATTGCTACTGTATTTGTAAGCAAATATTGCATTCTGTTAAGAATATATCATTTAATTAGAGAACGAAAGCTACAACTAGTAACCTTTTACCTAAAAAAGAGCAAATGGAAGGTTTATCCGTGCAAGTACTACTTATTTACCATTATTACTATAGATGAACCCGTGGAGTATAACCGTGTGACCGCGTATATTTTTCTCTTAATTATGGAAGTTGGTCGAAGTTAGTCCTAAACTATTAGTTGGGAACTGAAACATTAAAAATGGAGATGTCAGCTTACCTGAAAAGAAAACGAGAACAAATATTTTTTGGTCAACTGATGATGCGTGTAAAAAAGCAACATGCTCATTTATATAGTTGCAACGCTACAATGTCAGTAACTTGTGCATGGTTTAACATACACACTATGCGTAGGTTTAAAATAAAGAAATTATGAAAATTCCATGTACATAAAATTGAACAGTTTGGTTCTAATAATACTAATACTTAGTTTATAGCAAGTTCTACATTGTTCTATGCCATGTAAATTGTTTTATTTTTATTGCTGATCGTAAAAACCATCATCTGTTGAGACCACAGTAATAATATTAACAACACGCAAATATTATAATTCTATGGCCTAAAACACTTTTATTTTTGAAAGAACTATAATGCATTGGTACGCATCTTTTCCTACCTATAAATTTTAATTGCTACTTAGGCATGATGTTTTACATCTGTGCAGAATTCGAATCGATGCTATGTTTTCGTATTTTCTATTTAAAATAACTAATACATATGTGCATACATGTGAATATTGAATACAGTTAGCTCATCTTGCGATGATTATCAGGTTGATGAGTAAAGTTATCTTTGGTCTTTAGAGTTTCAGTACACACTTGGTTATTTGCGGTTGTACCAAAATAAATACAAAGAGAAGGAGAGAGGGAGAGAGTAAAAATGAAATGAATGCCCACATGAATTAACATGATAATGCTGCTCTTAGGGATTCAATAAGTTTTCGGGTGCATCGTACAATCTTTCCTCCAAATACTGTTACTATGTATGAATTATGCATAATGAATTTATATAAAGCCTATATACTTTGCCATACATTACCCTCCACTGCGTGAGTACATAAAAGTTATTTGATATTATAGCACCAACACCATCATAAAATTAAGAGTATGCAGGGTGTTTCAAAGAAACTATTCATAGGCTAAACTATCAGGCTTTCTTGAACAGAAGCTTAACACAATCTCACTAACTCTTCATGGCAGTTATGGTTGCATTTTTTCAAGTTGTAAGTAAGCAAGCAGTAGTGGGCAAGTTGCAAACAATAATTAAGAAGAGTAGATGATGGCTCCCTCAAATCACATCTTACGACGGTGGCTAGAATCAAAAGATGAGGGATGCTTCTGCGCTTGTGGTGCTGCTGTTGTGCACCCTAAACTCACTGGCTTAAATAGCTTTTTTTTTCAGGTAGACGCTGAAGATACTACATCTTCTGCATGATGATGACCGTCGGATGAAGAGAGAATGATGATGATAGTATAATGACGATGACGAAGGGAATGAAAAATGCTTTATTATCATTTGTGTGCACTGCCACGGTAGTAGTATGTATAGCATGTTGTTAAGTGTGCGTAAACCAAATACACTGGCCATCATACTGCAGCGAGGGCTACATATTTTCCTGAAAGAAAATCACTGGGAGTAGTTTTGGTTGTTGCAAGACATAAGCGAAAAGGACAAATATCTGAGTTGGGTAGAAACGTTCTCCTAGTATTCTGAACAGGTACCATGAAAGAATGATGTCCGGATCATATTATTTTGTTAGTAACCGGTGGTCTGACAATGAAAGTTTCATTGTAAATTATTTATGTGCTGCGTAGTATGGAATATGTTCATATATAGGGTTGATTTGATTTTTTAAACGAGAGAATGAGTAATATTTAAGCTGTACATGTACAAAGAGGCTTTTTCGGAAGATGAATTAGCAATTCTGTGAAGCAAGCTTTTGCGCTTTGAATTATCTTTCGGTTGTAAAAAGACAACAACGGTTGCTTTCGCCCGGAACAGGTATTTTTGTTGGTGTATTTACCTCGACATTTGTTGTTCGTCTGAAATGGAAATATTTATTTCGATTGAATAAAAGGAACCCATAAACTATAGCTTATAGGTTATGGTTATTCAGTTCTGATAACCAACCTTTTAATGGGTTCATTAAACATTTTGTTCAATGATTTTTAATATTAAAGCTTTTGGCTTATGAGTGGAAAAGGAAATTTAATATTATCTAGTATTTCATTTAATACATAATCATTGCTTTTGATGGAGAATTTTTGTGACAGTTTGGATTCCAAGTTTGCATTTCGAATTTAAGTAACTGCGTAGGTATCTCTCCTTTTTAAGTTCATCAACTTGATTTAACGCTTGTTGAAGCTCACTGAAAGGCTTTGTGGAAATAAAACCAATAAAACTGCTCAGGTATAATATGCTACAAGATGATTGTATTTTTAAGATCTAGGAACGATGATTAATTATATTTTCAAAACGCTAACTTATAGTAGTGGTATTTTTGTTGTATTATACGATGGTGGATAATTTCACAGATTAAAACTGAATATAAGAAAGTACTTTGTATCACGATGTATGCAAGCATTTAAGCACCGTATCAGTTTCGTAAATAATATAGGTATATAGTAAGTGTTTAAAATTCGTAATGGACCATTGATTTGTCTGCCTCTCCCCACATACCGAAAAACGCTTTAAGAATCTCTGTCTCAAACAGGTTGATTACCCTCAGTGATAAAATGCGATTCATATCACACACACACACACACACTCATTGCCAGATGTACATAGAGTCAAGGGCTTCGATGTAGTTGATCATTGAATCACGTATTGTTTTTGCGTTTGGTCATATAGGCAATTTAGATCCGGCAGCATTGTGTACATACGCATGTACGTATTAATAAACTGTGTTTAAGAACAAAGTAAGCATGTCAGGAGCTATTTTTAGACCAAAGCAATTTTTATGCAGAACATTGATTGCTTCGGGGAATCTTTTGTTTAAGAACGAAAAAACTATTTTGCATTTTGCCGAAGGTGTTATGTCTGGGTTACTTACCTGGATTTAAATGGTGAATGCAAAAGAAATGTACAATGTTTTTAAAAACTTCGTTAAGGATGAGTGACAATCTCACATCCTTGCCTTGTTGCCCATGGTATAGCAGTACACCAGGACAAGGCGTCATGTAAATTGATGGCGGTGGCGTCGCTTGATACGGTGCTTGAACTTTCAAGCCTCTAACTTAACGCAAATTGTGTATTTTAAAAATGCAAGTGGAATACGTGAAGAACGACAATTAAGGTTTAAGAGAAAAAAAAGATTATTCATATAGGACAAGTGGTTCAATAGTAATTAAGCTTTAAAATGGTCTCCATGTTGCCATTTGAT